>WNYD01000227.1:0-40488 GCA_021396205.1 Sporothrix brunneoviolacea
CCCAGCGCGCGCCGGGGGGCCCGCAGGCGAGCCCAAAGTGGATCAGCGGCACGGTGGCGCCCGCCATGAGGACGAGGACGCCCGCGATGTCAAGGGCCATGCCGCGGGCGGCGCAGCGGGGGCTGTGGCAGAGCAGGGTGTGGAAGACGGTCGAGAGGGCGAAGCAGACGGCGACGCCGGCCAGGTAGGCGGCGGCGGCGAGGCGGTCGGCGGCCGCGTTCTCTGCGTGGCTGCTAGACGGTTCCGTTGTCCAGGGCCAGGCGTCCTGCCAGAGCGCCGCAGTGAGGTACGCAAAGAGGAGGGCGCCGGCGACGTGCGAGAGAATGTTGACTTTTGCAGGGGGCGTCAGCGGGCGCCGGACAACAAAAGACCAGAGAGGGGAAACCAGAAATAATAATAACAAAAACACACCAGACTCGTTGTGCAGGTAGGCCCAGCTGCGGACGCAGGCGGCCACCGACCCGGAGGCTTCCCTGGGGGAGGTGTGAGCAGAAAAAAGATCCGAGGAGGAGGATGCAGCATCGTTCGTTCTAGTCTCTTTCATGAAAACCTACCGGTATCCCGTGAGGATGAACTCGCTGCCGTGTCTAAGCGAGGTCCTCGTCAGCCGCAAATCCGTGATCAGAAACCATAATACTAGTGAAGAAAGAAAAAGATATTGCATACTGTTGCCAGGGCGCTGTGTCGAGACCCCCCATGTTAGCAATGTAATGATATTCCTCACTCTCTTCTCGGCCATCCCTCTTCAGAACGTACGCAGCTCGGTCCACAGCAGCAGGCGGCGCCCCGGCCCCAGGTTTTGTTTTATGCCGGCCCGAGTCGACTGTCCCGCTTGTGCAGGCGCCGGCTCTGCGGCCAACCGTCGGCGGCGGCGCCACAACAGAAACGGGACCAGCGTGCTGCTAGCTGCCTTCGTCGTCGTCATCGCCGCCGTCATCGACGCAGCAGCAGCGGCCGCAGAAGACGCGCTAATAGCATCCGCCCGCCTGCTGTCCGGCAGTTGGTGTCGATGCTGCGCCTTGTCGTCGCCGCTGCTCCTCTTCGCGGTCGTGGCCATCACGACCTCGATCGTCGATTCTGAGGCGGCCGCGGTGTCCATCTGGGGCAGAGCGACGAGGGCAGACACGCTGAGCAGACGAAAAGGATTTAAAGAGCAGGTGATATTCTTCGACTTCTCTCCCTTGGGCGAACTCTCATCTCATGGCCGTTTCGACCATATATATTTTTTCTTCTTCTTTTTCCTCTGATTTTTTTTTTCTACGCAATACGCAAATCTTCTTTTGTGTTTCCCCCCCTGGCGCGGCCGCCCGGAACGTTCTCGATCCGGCGATCTGAGGCGGCACGCGCAAGTCCGAGCGCCAGAGACACACACGAGCGCGAGAAATTTTTCAAAATAAATTAATATAGAAACATCGATCGATCACTTATGGATCGCAGACTGCAGGCTGACATCGACTCTTGGAAAGCCTCAGACGGAGCAAAAGGCTACGGCACAGTTTGTCGCCATGGAAGATGAATCATACGCGATGACGATCCCACGTTTTTCATCCTTTTGTTTTTGTTCACATGTTTTTTTGACAAACACGGCCACTTCAATGAAAAGTTTTTTTTCCGATTGTTTCTAGTTCCCTTCCCCCGCACTGCTCGATGAATGCAAAATGCAGAAGCTATTCATTGAATAACCTTCATCAGGTTTCCCCGAGAAAAAAAAACATCCAAAACGCCCGAACTTGAGTATCGTTCAACCCCGTCTCTCCTTTTTGTCCCAACCATCCCCCCCGCCATTGCTAATGGTCTTGGTATATGTAAAAATGCTAACCAAAAAAAAGAAGAAAAAAGTATGCAACAGTGAAATCTCCAAGATACCCTTTTTATACTGTCCGCCATGTTCTTCTCTTTCTTCCGCGTTCCCCGCAACTCAACACTTCCCGTACAAGTGCAGTCTCCTTTGGTCATGGAAAGACTAGCCAAAGTGAAAAACCAAAATAAAAACAAAAGCGGGTATGGGGGTATCTGTTTTGTGTATGCACTCTGTAGGAAACAATATAAGAAACATAAAATGAAATTGTAAAGAGAGAGACGACGTCCAAGAAAGCCTTTCACTCCCCAGCCTTCTTGGTCTCGGGGAGCTGCGGAAGGCGGAGCTCGATCGGACTCGCCGTGAAGCCGGCCTTGGAAGGGCTGGACGGGCTGCCGAAATCGCCGATCCATTTCCGCGACGACGTGTCCAGAGCTGGAATCTGCGGTCGGCGTGGTAGCACCGGCGACGACTGTGCTGACGGCACCATGAGCGACGGGGACTTCGGTGTTGCTGCTGAGGTGTCTTTGCCCTTGGCGGCACAGCCAGCCGCGGCAGTGGCGGCTTGTCCCGCTGAAGAGCCGCTGGCAACGGTGGAGAACGGGTTGTCTCTCTCCACAGCCGGTGGTGAGAACGGCGGAGGGACGAGCTCTCCCGTCCGGCCGCCGCCGCCTCTCACAACGACGGGCGAGGGAGGCGCCAGGTTTCCGTTGACGCAGTAGGAGGTCCGCAGCGGTTCGTCACCGACGCTGCTCTTTCGCACCGCCTCTTCCGGGACCGCAAGTCCAAATCCGGCATCCGGGCCTTGCATCTCCATCATCATGCCGCCGCCGGCCTCTCCGTTCTCGGCTGCGTGCTCTCGGAGAACCGCCTTGACATCGCGGTAGTGCTCGATCCGCTGCATGAGGTCCAGGTCGGTCGGCAAGAACGCGCGGCGCACGCCGTTGATGACGAGCTCAAACACGATGACGGTCGTGAGGGCAACGATCAGCGTGACCCACCACGTTGCACTTCGCCCAAAGTTGCGCAGGAACGCGCCGTGGACAAGGTATGTGCCGAACTTCTGCGCATAGACTGCCGAGAGAAGGATGCTCCACAGGAACCAGCCCGACACCGATATGATCAGGCCAATCGCAGAGATGATCGTCTGGTTGTGCAGCTCGAGGACAAGCATCTTGATGTTGATGAATATGACGCAGACGGTGAATGCCAGGCTGCCCATGGCGTAAAGAGTGGTGTCGATGGTGAAGAGCGCGTTGCTGTAGACGGCGTACAGCATATAGAAGATCAGGACGGCCTCGCAAACGGCGGTAATCATCCACCCGACATACTTCCGGAAGCTGAAACCTAGGTTGCGCTGGCCATATGTGTACAACTCGGGAACGGCAAGAAGTGTGTCGGCACGCAGGTCCTTCTCGAATATGCCGAGCAAAATGACAGGCAGCGATGTGAAGAGCGTGTTGAAAACAGTCAAGCTCGTCGACTCGTACAGAGACGTGCCCGTGTAGCCGTTGTAGCGCTGGTACATCGCCTGGACGAGATAGAAGACCATTTCTTTCCAGAACGTTCCGAGAATGTACTTGCCCGTGCGACTGTAGTTCCATCGGCCGTGCACGAGCAGGAGTCGCTGCAGGAAACGGAACTGGGAAATCGAGTAGTCCGAGATGCGTGCTGCCTGAAGGCCTTCGCGTCCAGAAATGCCAATGCCGACGTGCGACGCCTGGATCATGGCAATGTCATTGGCGCCGTCGCCAATGGCCAGGGTCATCGAAGACGGCACGCGCTGGCGAATGCACTTGACCAGCGTCGCCTTCTGAGACGGCGACGCGCGGCAGCAGATAACTGAGTCGACACGAGCAACGAGATCGAAGAACAGAATGCGCATCTCTTCCTGGGACTCCACGACGCTGAGGGTGTGGCCGTCGATCACGACGACGGAGTGTGGCATCATACCACGGCCCACGTCAACGAGCGTCGATGCAATCCGCTCCTGCAAATTGTCTTCGTCGACCAAGGCGTCAAACACATAGATCTCGGAGAAAGGCTTGCAGATGCGTGCAGCGTGAGCGATATTGATGGCTGTTTCGCGCTTGTCACCGGTCAACATCCAGATCTTGATGTTTGCGCGCCGCATCTTGTCGACGGTTTCCGGCACGCCCTGCTGCAGCTTATCTTCGATTGCCGTGGCACCGGCCAAGTCGAATCCTTGCTCGAGCAGGTCCGCGGCGGCTTCGATGCGGTCCTGGCGGTTCACCAAGGACGTCGCTGCATCTTGATAAATGGTCTTCCATTTGCGGTAGTCGTCGTCTTCGACATAGCGGTACGCAAAGAGGAGTGTCCGCAGGCCCTCGGACGCAAAGTCATCGATATGCTGAAAGCAGCGGTCAAAGACGGCTCCCTCGTTGGTAGCAATGGCCTCGTCAACCATGCCGCCGTAAGGGTCATCATACAGACTCTCAGCGGCAGCGGCTGCCGCTGCAACGCTGCCGTCGTGGGACCACTGTCTCTGTTGTTGGCCCAATCCACTAGGTCTTCTGCACCCGCCGTTGTTGCCGTTGCTGCTCTCGCCGTTGCCGTTCGCATTCCCGGTCGCACCGCTGTTGCTACCTTGGCGGTCCACGTCATCAACAACAGGATCCAGATCCTCTCTCTCGCGTCGCCTCAGCCAGCCGTCGACATCTCCAGAAAACACACCAGACCGGCGATAGCCCGCATTGTCCACCGACTTCTTGCCAGTGCTGATGCGAGGAATGCCCCGGAACTGGTGATTAGTTGAAGCCGCGCGAACTAGGTTCATGCTGGAGCGCGGCGTGACTCCGCCCACAATGCTAGCTGTGGTACTCTTCCGAAGCATGGCACGTTCTTGCTCGACACTCTTGCGCTTACTTGCTCGGCGCTCAACCGCCGACGCCTTGGCTAGAGCCATCTGGTTCAGCTTCAGCCGCGGGAGGATGACACTGTCCGCACCCTTGCAGAACATGCAAATGCGGCCATCCGGCATGCGAATGACAATGGTCATGCGCTTGCGCTTGCTGCTGAACTCGATCACGTCCAGGATCTGGTAGGTCTCTGTCACGGGCGACCCATCAAGTTGGTGGAACTGCAGCTTGATGGACTGTGCGGGCCGGTCGATCAACAGATACCCGAGGTCACGCGCGGCCTGCACCAGAGCAAGCTCATCAGGCGACGCAGCTTGGAACTCGATCTGGCCGCTGGCCGTGGTCTCGGGCAAGCATGTGTGGCACAGGGCAATGCACAAGATGAAGTGGCGCGCTTTGCGCGAAAAGGCTGTGTGCGGGCGATGGCGAATGTACTGGATGAGATCCTCGGTCTTCAGTTCCTGCTGCGTACGGGACGGCCGCGCGGTTGATCGCCAATGGGACGTCGACATGGAACGCCGCGGGGGATCAAATTCGCCGGTTGTGGAGTTTCGGGGGTTGGTGGGAATGCCGCTCAAAGACGGCGTCTGTGGTGTTAGTGGAATTGATAGATGCGAGTTCGATGGCGAAGGCGAGGGCGCTGCAGGAGACGGAGGCAGCTGTTTGCCATGCTGGTCGTGGCCTTCGGTCTTAGTGTGGTGTGGACTCGACGTCTTGGTCTTCTTGCCTTTCCTGCGCTTGTGCTGCAGCTGCTTTCTCCGCCTTTCCTTTTCGTCCTCGTCCCGCGCAATGTCCATGTCGTGCAGCCAGGCCGTGCCGGCCACGCTCATCTTTCTGAAGCGCATCTTGTTCTCCGTCAAGGTGCCGGTCTTGTCCGAAAAAATGTAGCTCACTTGGCCCAAGTTCTCGAGAATCGTCGTCGTATTGGCCACCATGGGCGTGTCGGTGTCCGGGTCGTACATCTCCGTGTCGGCGAGAAGGTACAGCTGGCCAAGCTTAATGATTTCCAGGCTGACGTATAGCGACAAGGGAATCAGCGTGTTGAACATAATAATGAAAGAGAACAGGATCTGGCTGAGTGGAAGGTTGACATTGTCCAAGTACCAGGCGTTCTTAGCAAAATGCGGCACCCAGATCCCATTGCCAATAGAACAGCCAACGGCCAGCAAGACCACAAAGACGACAAGTAGGATGATGATGCGGTTGACAACGAACTGCATCGCAGGAGCCTTGGCGCGCTTGTTTCGGTGAGCGTTCATACGAATCTTGCACTCTTCGCCAGAGTTCACAACAATGCCAATCATGTCGGCGGTGTTGCGAACGATGGAGCCGCGGAAGACGACCTGGCTCAGGGTGAGCGGCATGGTCTCGCCATTGACAATAACACGGCCCTCGTAGTTGTAGAGGTCCAGGTTCGGGTCCTCCGACACAATCTCAGCGCCGCAGGCGGCCATGCCAGCAAGGGAGTCGCATTGGTCCGAGAGTAGAGGGCAAGCCTGCTTTGTCTTGAGATTCGTTTCGCCGTCGAGTGCCATGGTTTCGATATAGGCGATGCCGTTCGGCCCGGACGCGTGTAGGACAATCATGTCGGCAGGCACGGGGTCGTCTCGGCGCAGTCGCACAATGTCGCCAACGCGCAGATCTTGCCACTCCACGGCTGCCCACGGCATCCTCTCTGTGGACATCTCGGCTATGCTCAGTTCAGACCCGTTGGCGCCGCCGTCGTCGCAATCGCCAGAAGCAGACCTAAAGCTCTGCAGCTCTGTCACTCCCTCGGCGTTGGCCTCGGCGTCATGGCCCCCAGCGGCTGAGGCACTATCAGTCCCTGCCGCCATTGACTGAGACGTCGGAAAGTTGTTTCGCTGCCTTAGCCGTTGCCACATACCGTCGGGTTCCTGCTTTGCATTCGCCTGCACGGTGCGACCCGGGTCTAGCACCCAAGCCGTGCTGCGGTTCTCGATGCGGTCCAGACGGTAGCGGCGGTAGTCATCATAGCCTTCTTTGAGCATGCTGATAGCGACAAAGAACAGCAGGGGAATGATGGTGGTGTAAGTGCCGGTCGTACTAAGGCCGGGGATCATCTGGAGGATGGCAATGATCAGGAAGTAGAAGTTTGCCAGCTTCATGAACTGGAAGACGAGCTGCTTGGGCAGGAAGTTCCAGACCGTGTAACGGCTGGAGCGAATGAAATTCGAAATGAACGGCTTGCCGGAGCGCTCGTCGGTGAACGGAGTTGTGCGGACGCGGCCAGGATCGAGAAGCACGTGGCGGCCATCAACACTCGGAGGCAGTGGGAGCTGGCGCAGCAAGCCCTCAACAATATATTTCCGGTACAGGCCGGCGGTCCTGCTCCTGAAGCGGTAATACGGCCCTGTCGTCCACCGCCGCTGTCGATCCCGCTGGCGGTTCAGCCAGTCTCGGTAGTGGGCGAGGGTGTCGCTCGCGTCTCCGACGCGGGTCGTTGCAGAGGTGGCCATCGCCGGGGCCTTGGCCGACCCGTCGAAGTTGTCGGGTTCGACCAGACCCAGCCGTGCGCGCGTTATAGAGGGGCGAGGCGGCTCAACAAAGCTGACGCCACTCCGGCGAGAGAGGCGGACGGCAGGCGACTGCAGATGCTGGCCATCGCCATTTTCTGGCTGCTGTCGCCGCCGCGGCTGGGGCGATACCAGAGTAGAAGCCGAAGCATCATCGTCCCGGACAGGCGACGAGATTGTCGGCAGCGCTCCACCCTTCCCAACTCCTTCCCCCCTTCCCCCTATAACTGTAGCCGGCACAGGTCGGCCGCCGCCTGCCTGTGAGGTGCCTTCAACATGCGACGGGATGGTGTACAAGTTTGTGTTTAATCGCAATGGGGGCTGGTCGTGCTGGGAAGCGCTGTGAGAGGACGAGGAGGGCGTGGGGGGGGCATGCTGTTCTGTTTGCCGTGGTGTCGGCCGGTGTTGTGATTGCTGTGGTTGTTGTGAAGGAGGTTGCGGTTGCGGTTGCGGCTGGGAATGTGGCCGTTCTTCCGTCTGCGATGGCCGTGACGCCGAGTCACGAAGGATGTCTTCTGAGAAGCGAACGCGGGTGTCGGCGGCGTCGTCGGCGTCGTTCCGACGGCCTGCCATGGCTGACTGATCCGCTCAAAGCAGCGAATGGTGGTGAGCCCCAGCGGTGACTCGATCAGTGCGTCGTCGTCGAATTCGATCGGGGTCGAGTCAGGGCGAGCGACAGGCAGAAGGCGACAAAGAGAGGCGCTCGCTGTGCAGACGACAAACGCAAGCAAGAAAAACGAGGCACGCGACAAATTGGAAGCGAAGGTGTATGCCACAGAGGCTGGGCAAAAGACAGAAAAGCGCAAAGAGCAGGAAAGCGAGGGAAGAATGCCCGTTACCGTAGGAAAGAATGAAGAAATCGGAGAAAGAAAAAGAGGAGCAAAACAACGCAGATGGCAGTGGCCAAGAGCCAAGAGTGTGCTACTCCGTACTCGTAATAATGCGACGCCGAGCGAGAGAAGGGGAAATCGAGGGACACTAAAATCCAGGTATCTTTGAAGATCGGCTGCGCCGTGCCACCTGCTGCGTATGCACAGTTTCGGCGACACGAGTGTCAGCAACTGGGGCTGATTGGTCTTGGGGGCCGGTGTATCAAGTCTTGCTGCCCTTTTTTGTTGGGTTCCAGAAGAGCGGGTCTGACGTTCTGCTGCTGGAGAGGGTGCCCAGGGCCTGGAGCTTCTCTGGCGGCGTCTCTTATTTCCTGTTCCTTTCCTCTTCGTTCCCTTTTTCCTCTTCCCTAAAATTGTGGCTTGCCAGTCGTCGCGTTTTCTTCTGTCATGCGGCTAGACCAGTCGAAAGCCACCGCCGCAACCATATCCGTGAGGCGAAACGGCAGAATCGATAGCAAAAACGCAATTGGCTTGGCGCTCTTGGCGCAGTACAGGAGGGCGACCACGAGGCAGGCGAGTCCGCGGGCTAATAGGTGGAAAGCCGCAGTGCACCGGGAATGGCGACTAGCGAGGGTGGGCAGCGAGGACGAGGGTTAGAATCCACGCAGGACACGAGCGGATGAGTCGAGACGCCGAGAATCCAGGCGGCGGAGGATTGGCGGAGAAGAAAACAAACTGCGGCTGAACTGGAGGCGTTTCGACGACCGCTGTGCCTCGCTGGGATGCGCCGCTGGCGGAGTGCTGTCTGATCCTATCGGGTACTTTCTGGCGCCCTGGGGCCGTCTGGCATTTGTCGTCGTTGCGCTGCCGCGATGCTGCTGTTGCTGTGTCTCAGGTGGACGGGTCTGTTGTATCTTATCTCTGTCTTCTCGCCAGGCTTGTTGCCGTTGGCCAAGGTCAGGACGGCAACGAATCCCAAGGAATGTGCGGAATGCCAGGCGGGCCAGAAGAAGAGCAGCGGGAGCACCGTCGATGAGAACCGCTCCGTGAGCCAATTTGGACGAGGTATGCAAGGCGCTGAATGGTCCGCAGGAGAACAACAGGTATATGAAAAAGGAGAATGGAGAAAGCGAACAATTGCGACATCCACGGCGACAGCTGGACAGCAACCAGGCATATATTAACCATGACGCTACAAACGGCGACCGGCGGCCAAACACGAGCCGCGCCCGGTCGCACCTGCTCACCAGCTTCGCGTCTTACGGCCAGAATTCCACGCTCCTTCCTGTTGCTTATTTTTTCCCCTCCCCCTCGCTGGGCATGGCTCCACGGCTCCTTCCCAGCGTGCCTGCCCTCAAACTAAGAGGGCAGTTGCGCACCACGAGGACGCCGTGGGACCAGGTCTTCTTGCTATTTTCGAGAGGGGAAGGCAGGCACGCCAGGAGAAAGACCGACCGGACCGACTCTCCATGCAGGAGGGCTACGCCGAATTGGGAATATTCGAACTCGCTCCCAGACCTCCTGCCAGGTCCGCCAGGGCCAGCGCCAGGCAAGAACAAAGGAGAGCCTCGCGCACCCCATCCTCCGCGGCTTCCTTGACAACTCGGATTCGGAAACAGGCGCGGCGCCGCGTCCGCGCTGTTGGCCCTGCGTAAGCAACTACCCGTATATCCGGAATATATGTTTAATTACGGCCATGGCAGACCACTTTATGAGCATACACCCGATAAGAGCAGACACTTCTTCACCTGCGGCGTGGCAAAGAGGAACGTAATGCGCTCTACACCATAAACTGATAAACTGGGGTAATTACTCAAGACCTGCGGAGTACAAAGGAGGGCGGAACCGCCTGGCCTCGCGCGACTCGCCAGATGGAGGGAACAGAGGTTGTGAAGCTGCAGCTAACGCAGGCAGCAGTATACTGTGCAGTCGTGATGTCTTTATTTAGCAATTTTCACGATCTGCAAATAGAGTCAGGCAACTCAGCGCTCAGCTTTCCCCACAGCACGGGTTTTGTCTTGCCCTTTTGCCGGTTCCTCCGGATCGCTGGAGCCTTGAGATCGCGACATCGCCCTTCATCATCCATCCGTTTGATGTAGAGCGGTTGCCCACCCGACCAGGTCCTTATTTCGTTTCTAGGCTAGCAAGAGCCGGCTGTTGCGTGCAAGATCATTATGCCCGTACTCGTACGCAGTACCGGCAAGGGGAGGCAGTGAAACTCTCCGTAAGATGCAGCTGTACTGTGAGATGCGGCTGCCCATGCGGGTACTCGTAAGCTACGAAAATGGGTAGAAAACCATCTAACTATGCGCAAGGAGCTTGGAATCGTGCTGCCTGCATCCCGTACACACTGCAACATACAACCCTGTCGAACACCGAGCAGGAGAGGCGCTGCAGCAGAACACCGGCAGAGCGACGTCATCACGGCTGCCAAGAGCCGGCACTTCCAAGGCCGACGTGGGCGGTGGACATGGCCATGCATGCAGGCTTCGGCGCGGGCTGTGGAATGGGCGGCCGCCTTGGAACACTGTTTCGGCTCCCTTGTCCCGTCCCCCTATAAGATACCAGACATGCATCATTTTCTTGGGAGTGCTTGCAGGTATTTGACAGGTTCCCAGACGCCACTTCGCTTTTTTTTTTTTTCGTACCCTAAGAGAACAAAGGAAGTGACACAAAACGCGCGTTCCAATCGTGGCTATGTAAGATGCCCTTTTACCAACCAACAGACCCAGAGTTGGACGGTTGTTGGAAAGCTTCCACAGACCCAATGAAGTCCATTGAAAAGACTGGGGAATAGGGGGCGACAGCCCAAAAAACCCCAAAAATAGAAGCCGCAAAGAAGAAAAAATAGAAAGAAAAAAGGCGGCGGCAGCCCCTGATTCCAAGCGCAGTCGTTGGTACGTGTAGTCGAGCTAGTGCAGCCGTTGACTAGCGGAAGGCGAAAGGCAAAGGACAAGCCCAAGACTTCTTACAGTAGTTGCTCGTGTGAGCTATCGACGACAGTTGTTTTTCGCTGGCAAGAAAAATGCAGAGCAGCAAAGAAGAAGAAGAAAAAGAACGGCCTAATACCCCACAGGAAGATCGACACGCGCTGGCGAAACCATTTCGTGGGCTGGCTGGACGCGGTTTACAGCACAGGCTTTCGCGTCTTGCGATTTCCATGCCCGTGTAAATAGACGGCTACGTCTACAGTCGTGCAGACGCGGCTTTCGCTGCCCCCATAGATGTCTTGTTCGGCGGTACACAACCGCCCCCTCTGTTGTGTTTGCTCCTTCTCGGCATTTGTTTGAGGGACATCTCAAGACGCGTAAAGTGGTCGCCCCTCCTGCGGAGGATAGGGGTGCGCGACGGACACTCTACCCAGGGTCCTTGTGTTTTTTAGAGTCTTCGAAGTATGCTATCACTGTTTTTTTCCTGCTATGCGTTCAGATTGATGTGTTGTCAGATAGAGTGCATGCAAATGTCTCCGGCATACGGGCAAAGCTTATCCTGCAGCCATTCCACAATGTAAGATAGAGTCTTGAATTTACCCGCTCCCCCCGTTGGGTGGAGACATTGTTCGAAAAGACCCAAAGAAAGAAAATAAGCCATGGAATGAAAGCAGATAAGAGTCTCGGGGGGTTCTGTAGTTTTGGATATTCGTTCTTTTTGCTTCTGCATTAGTCTGTAAAACGTGTAAATCGAATCTTTCCACCCAAAGGTTTTGGTGGCTACCTGTCGGACACTTCGGGAGAGTGAGAGAGCGCCGCGATGAGGTGACTCCGGTTATGAGATTGCGCCGGTATATCCTCATCGATGTTGCTATGTGTGTCCCTTTTCCTCGATTCATTTCTCGTCGGTCACTCTCCAGACAATAGCTTCAGCCTCATTGCTCCGTGGTCTTCGAGAAACCATCGGAGAAGGGGTAGCCGAAAATGGCACGGAATCGTGCCGTCCAAACCGTGCCGCGTTCCGGAAGGCGAGGTGGGAGAGACAGCCCGGAACAAAGAAGACGACGGCAAAAATTTTAATTGTAAATCCGTGTACAACAGTGGAAATCATGCTAGAAAGAAGCAGACATTTTGTGTTCTCTACTTAGGAGTCGTCTCGCAGAACCGAACGAGCATTTAATCCGTAGGACATCGCAAATTGCCCAATCTCAGGCGATCTCAGGGTCAAGAAACTGCCATTAATGTTGCCATAGTAATTATCTCAAGAAGCAAGGCTTGCGTTCCGCTAGAACTAGGTAGCCAGCCATTACATCTCTTGGCTAGAAGAGGAAGGGAAGACGGAAAGGACAACTTAAAGTTATAAACTGAAACGAACAAGCTCTGTTCCACGATATAAGAGACCCCTCAGGGCTCCCGATTCCTTATATCCAAGGCACTCACTCATGCGTCCTCGTTATTCCATAGTGGTGATTGCTTTTTGACATTCGACTCTTTGTATTGTTGTGTATAAAAAAGATAAAATAACAAAACCCAACTCCACTCAAGACAATCCCTCTCGGAAAAGAGCAGATTGCCCCTTGGCCAAGACCGCCCTCGGTAAATCAAAACAAGAAGAAAGCATTCCGTCCAAAATTAAGCAAAAAAAAAAGACCCAAGCCACCTGGGCTATTTTTTTTATAGATCCTCCCCTCTTTCGTGTCCAAATATTTCCCCCCTGTGAGAGTAAAGGAAATAAATAAGTTTTAAAAAAAGTTTTCCAATGGTGATGTCTGTCGATCTCTCAAAAGCAGACAATCCCACCGGGTATTAAATTGCGAATTCCGCTTGGGCGTTCAGGGACATTAGAGAACTCCGAGCAAAATACAACGCTAAGGGCAAGTTTTAGATGTCGCCAAAATAAAACACAGTCGAGATAAGAAGCAGGCGAACAAGTGAAGGAGTGACGAGAACCAGTAAACAGTAAAAAGAAATCAAGACTCAAGGAAAGACTTAGAAGCAAGAAAAGGAGGGAAAAAACAGTTATATACGATCGCTGTGCCAGACATGCATGATCGAGATCCGAATGTAGGTTATCGTCATGCAGATTCGTGGCCGACAAATGAAACCAAAAAATAAGGTAGGAATAGAGTTTAGGGGGTTTGCTCAAAGGAATGACAATTTTGTTGTGTCTGAAACAAAAAAGAAGAGAGAGGAGGGTGACAACGCGGAGAAGAAGTACTCGATCCTAGGGAGCAAGTCTTGAAGAACCGACAAAGACAAACCATGAAACGCCAGCAACGAAACGCAACCTGCGGGTATATGAACGTGAACCAAGCCGAAAAGAAAGATGAAATAGAACGCAGCCAGTCTAACTTGTCTCCGAAGTAACAATGAAACCTTTTTTTTGTTGCTTGCTTTTTATTGGGATGCATTCATCCCCATTGTTCATGCTTGCGTATGGGGTGGCAGGCTTTCGGGAGACAGACTGGCGGCGTCGACGGCATCAAACTGGACCAATTGGCTCATATCCAACTCCGCCTGGTGGTCCGTGAACTGGCCAGGCGAGTGCGGGTGCAGGGGCAGGTTGATCGAGTGCTTCGAGTACATGTCGTTCAGGTTGGTCCCGTCATCAGAAATGGCAGACGAGTCGCCGTTCAGCGGGTGGTAAATATCGGCAGACGCGCTGCGGCCCATCATGGTCATCGGCGGCGACTGGTCGACAATAGCCGGGTCAGAGCGGCCAGCAAAGGACAGCGGCGACACCGACGGCGGCGGGACCATGTTCTGAGCGTTCATCATAGGTGACAGGAAAGACGTGCTATACGGAGTGTTGTAGCTGGACGCCGACAGTGCTGCGTTCTCGGGGGCCTGCGTGGCGAAGAAGTTCGGGCTCGAATAGTCAGATGGCGACGGCGCTGTCGTGGCCGACATGGGGTATTGGCGCATGTCCAGGCCAAACCCGGCTTGCGTGTCGATCCGTAGACTGTGGCCTGCAGGGCTCAGAGCATTGGGATTATGCGGCACCGGAGCGTAGATGTTCGGGCTATGAGGCTGCGCGTGCGTCTCGCCCGGATGCTGGATGTAGAAGGACGGCATCGGAGTCTGAAGCATCGAAAAGTCAATTGCCATCGGCACAGACCGACTACGCTGCCGCTTGTGGCCATGGCCACCACGCATGCCAGGATGGCCACCACTAATTCCCCACTGCGTCTCTTGGAACATGCCGACATGAGGCTGAAGGAAATTCGGCTGCGACGACGGGCGTCCAGTGGGCGAGACAGGTGCAGACACGGACAGGTTGTGGGCACCCGCATCAAGGGGAATCGGGGCAACCAACGGAACAATCGGGCCGTTGGTCGTAGCAGCAGCGGCAGCGGCGGCGGCAGCTGCAGCAGCAATGTTGTGAGGGTTGTGTGGGCTGTGCCGGGTCATGAACGTCTCCAGGGAGATGAGCTTGGCAAGCTGACCGCTCAGGACCTTGGGGTTGCCGCCGAGATGGTGCACGAGGCATTGCGACGCCTGCTGGTTTTCAGTGAAGTCGCCGCAAGCAGTGAAGCCATTCGCGCTCGGGGTGCAGTCCATCATGAAATTTGGCGGCTGGTTGAGCTCAATGACAATGCCGCCAGACTTGTTCGGGTCTTCTTCGTTCTGATCGAGGTAGATATGCTTGATGTAGGAGAAAGGGTACTCGATCTTGTATCCGGCGTTTTCGTTGTTGATGTAGTAGGTCATGGTGCTGTTGTGGGGAGAGTAGAAGATGATAAGGTCCATCGTGTTCTGGCCAACCCGAACCCACTTGCCAATGCTCAAGGAGCGACAAGTGAGATGGTGGATCACTGGAAAGAGGTTAGAGACTGTCGGTTCTATGAACGGGATATAAAAAAATCCACACGACTGAGACACGCTCAGAACGCGAAAGAAATAAGGGTAAAGTCAACATACAAACTTTGCCTTGGTTAGCGTGTTCACCAAGGAGCATGCCAGGACCGTAGCCCATGAGTCCGGTGCGGCCATAGAAAGCACCGCCGAGGCCCTTCCCGCTCTCCGCGGCCTGCATGGCAAGGTAGGCACGCATGGACTCGGGAATGAGGTCGATGTCCTCGCCTGTCTCCAGACTCTTCTTAGCCAAGAGCTTGATCTTAGCACGGCTGAGACATAGGCATGTTAGCTGGCTGGTTGTTGCAACACGTTATCCGAAGGATATTTTCCATGCTGTGCTGACTTACCGATTCTGGAACCAAATCTGAACAGACCTTTCGGTCATGTTGATCTGGTCTGCGATCAGGTTACGGGTCTCGGCGTTGGGGGTGGGGTTCTTGTTGAACTCCATCTCCAGCGTCGTCAACTGGTCCTGTGTCGCTCGCTGCCGCTTCTGGTTCTTCTGCTGCTGGGTGAGCGTGCTTTTCCGGGCTGGCCGCTTTGATGCAGACGCATTTGTGCTTGTGGCCGATGCTGACGGCGAAGGGGTTTGCGAGCTCTTGGTCGTCATGGCGGACGTGGGCGTGGGCATGGCAGCCACGGAGGAAGAATGGTTCGGCGTGGAGACAGTCAATCCCATGGGCATGGCAGATTGGTGAAGCGGTGTAGAATGGCCCATACCCATGGGCATCATCATGCCGGGGTGAACCGGCATCTCGACTTTGATGTCAGTCGCCATTCCGGGGGACGTCGTCAAAAATGTAGTGGGGGTCGAGAAAGAATTTGCTTCGAGTCAGGGGCGCTTCCGTATATCAAAAATTGCGTTGGAACGGACTCGTAGGCACCGGTGGGCGGTGTCAGGAGTATCGTGGTTCGGCAACTAAAAGTTGGGTTTGCCGGGCAGAACTCAGATCGAAGAGCAAAACGGAATAGAGATATGGTTGTCAGTCGACTTAGACTGTGCTCGTCGTATCGGGCGGTCGGGTGTCGAGGGATCGAGTAATGAACGTCGAGGAAACGGGAAAACAATTTGGAGCTAAAGAGCGTCGTCCTGATTCCCAAGTAACGGAATAGGATATTCAAGTGATGTAAGATATCTTGTGATAAGAATAGATCGATAGCAGCGTCTGCTAGAAAAGAGTGTTCACCAAAGCGGTGGGCAAAAAAGATGGATCTCAAGCCGAAAGAATGTAATGAAAGATCCCGAAATGAGTGAACGGGGGGGTAGTGCGAGAGTCCGGACTGGGCTGTAAAGAATGAAGGTTTACATATAAGAGAATGACTATGGTGAGAAAAAGAACGAAAAAGAACGAAAGAAAGAGACACGAAAAGAAGGACACAACAAGAGAGCGAAGGATATGTCGACGAGGAGAGCGACCACGATGGATGAAGAAGAAAAGAAGAAAAAAAGGAAAGAGAGAAAAGGGAAGGGAAGAAGAGGGAAAAAGGGAACGGGGGGGCCACAGAAAATCGAGTGAGCGAGCGAGAGCGAGAGAGAGACCAGACGAAGAGAGGGATAGGATCTCGGGGGGTGGGGGCGTGTGGCCTGGTCTTGGCCGAGGGGGTGTGGACAGGAAAAAGGAAAAAGGGGAAAAGGGAAAGGGAAAAGACGGAGAAAGTGGGTCGTCCAAAAGGGCGGCTCCCACTCTAGAAGACACCTCTCTGCTGTCCCACCACAGCGCACCACAGCGCAATACAGCGCACCACAGCGACGGGGAGGAGCGGCAGGCCGACCGAGAGAGAAACCAAACAGCCCACGAAGCGGAGCCGTGGCCTGGCCGTCCACGCTGTGCGCATCGACACAGGGGGCAGAGGGGACGCAGGAGGCACAGGACGAGCAGCGGTGAACCCCCAACAAGCAAACACGCAGCGTCTGGGTTCAGAAACGCGAGGGCCACAGCCGCATGCCTATTTCTGGCTCCTGCTTGCCAACGCGGCCGTCCCCATGTCTGTTTGGCTTGGCGGCCGTCCCCAGCAGAAAGGGAGGCGGTCGTGAGACGCAACTCCTATCAGCTGCATCAACGTGCGTCGTGCGGCTTGCGTCGTCTGCACCGGCTGCAGCATAGCTGCGTCCTGCGCAAGATACGACCGGGTGCTGCGTGTGCGTATTCCTCGTACTCCGTACTCATAAATTCCAGGCACGTCGTAGCGGCGCTGAAGATTGCCCGCAGTGCCAACGGCTTGTGCGAGCAGACCTCTTAGCCGATGCATCCAGCGCCAGCGCCGGCGTGTCGTTGGTGGAACGGCTAGGTTTTCCCGCCATGGAGCGCAGCTCAAGCTCTCTCTTCTGGGAAGCAGACCGGTAGCCGTGCTAGCAAACAGCTCGCCAGAATGTTTGCCACCGAGCGGCAGGGGCGCTCTCTGGTTCGCTCCTGATCCGGCGTACCTGCGTTGGCCGTTCCTGAAAATGCAACCAACCAACTGCCACCATCTCCACCCGCCAGCAGACGTCGAGCAATACTCCCGCTTCAGGCGTTCCCCTCGTCTGGTGTGCTCTTCGGTCCCGCCTTGTTTTTCCCCTCTGCAGCGCGATGGAAGATATTACTCGTGCATGTGTACTTGGTATGGCGTGTGCGTGCGTGCGTTTCTTCGTCTTCCGTCCTCCTTTTTGTTCTTCCCTGGCCCTGCCACACCCTCTGCTGTAACCTTGAGCCGTCCTCTGCCCTCTGGTTGGTGAAACCTGCGGGCGTGGTGTGGTCAGCATGCCACCCTTTCACACCCACTTCTGACGAACGGGTAAGGGGCAGAGCAGCTGAAAGCCAGGCACGCTGGTCAACGGTAAGATCCTAAAGAAAAACGAAAAGCGAAGAGCGAAAAACGACCATGCGAGCCGCGGTCGGCAAGAAGCCACTGGGTGCCGGCGGTGAGCCTTATTCGTCATTGAGTCCGCTTCTGCTTTTCAACGCCTGCCCTTTTTTGAATAGCTGGCGAGCACCAACGGCGCACGAGCGAAGCAGCAGGGCACAAACGAGACAGACGGCGAAAAGGGGCAACAAAAGGCTAAACAAGGATGGCACTTGAAGCCCTATTGGCCCAAAACGGCACCACAAAGTACTCCGCAGCAAGCAATGCGTCCACAGTTGTATCCTCCGAGGAAGAGAGAAGCGGTACGGAGTACGGAGTACTCGTAGTACGCAGCACTTTGCGGTCTGCACTCGTAGGATATGTGGTCTGCATGAGGGACGAGCCACTACGTGCTCGTGCTGCGTTCCCCATGCTGCGTAGACCGGGATCGCTCCGTCATGCGCCCATGCCAAACAGCGGGCAGCCAGCGACGCAGCGAGGCGGTGTTGTGCCTGTACCCTGTCCGCCCTGGGCGTGGCTGCCGGTCTGAAGGCCAAGCAGCCTGCTGTGCCCGCCGATTTGCAAAACAAGATGGTCATCAACCCTATCTTCGTCCTCGTCCTGCCGACGGGGGTCCCCCGACGGAAACCACAAACACGCAGCTTTCCTGCAGTTTTCTGCAAGGTACAGCCGGCTAAAGCAGGCCAGGGCAGCGCCACGCCCTCTGCACCCCTGTGCCTCTGGCAGGTCTAGTCCTGTTTCTGAACTAGCGCCCAGCAAGCGGCCTGCAGTCCCCTGCACTAGGCTGTGTGAGAAGCCATCGGGCTCAGTCACGCAGTCACGTCAGGAACGGCCGTGCTCTGCGAGGAACAGCCGGCGGTCGTTCGTGCATCGTACACGGGGCAGCTGCACACAGGAGCGAGAGAGCAGCACAGCGCGATGGGTATCGCGCTTCGAATCTCGCTGAGAGGCTCGATGTGCGGAGTACGAGGGGCCGCGTCCTTTGAACTCCGAGCTGCGTATTGGCCCGCCGCCGCTCTCGTCCTGCCGCCTGTCCTTTGCCTTCCTTGCATCCTGCCCTCCGCGAGATACCGTGCACGATGCTCCACAAGGGATGCTCGGGCGAGACAACGTTCCGGCCTTTTGGTGGGCCACCAGAAGCTGCCAGGAGCAGCGGAGAGACACTGCCCACTGGCAAAGAGAAAAATAGCGGGCAAACCGACAGAGGAATGCTGCTGGGTTGTATTCCCTTCCGTTACACCCCCTTCCGGCCATGACGCACGCGCCGAGACAAAGGACTGAGATCGCCAACCTCAAGGGAGAGACGTTGTGCAGAAAAGGTCCAGGGAGAATCGTGAGAGGCGTCTCGTCTCGTCGGCCGTTTTGTTTCATGGCCGTTGTGCTCGCGGTGGCTTCGAGTGTTCTTTGTGCTTCTTTTTTTTCTGGTTCTGCTCCCTGCCGCCTCTCGTTTCTCCCCCCCCCGTCTCTCATGTTCCTGCTCGTCTGGTATTGGCTGCTCTCCCCGACATGTTTGGGCGGCATGCGTCCTATTTTTGGCTGTTTTGTCTTTTTCTTCGGCGTCCTTGGTTTCTTCCCTCAATGCGCCTGGCCGGGGAGGGCAGACTGAATGCTGCCCCCCCTACTCCGTATCCTAGGCGAATCTGGCGGAGTACCATCCTCCTTTTGCTGAGAACGGGAATGCTCCCTTTTCCTGACGCCCTCTCTCGTCTCTGACTGGTTCTTTTCTTTATTTTCGCTCTCGTGCCCCTTGTTCCCGTGATGCCGATGAAAAGCTCCGGAGGTAGGGCTAAATGGAGGTGTGCATGCCCAGCGGCCAGGCCAGCATGCTGTCCACTTGCCGATGACTCGTCTGGTGCTAGCATAAGAAAAGGGGCGAGCAGCGAGGCGGAGAAGGGAGGTGAGAATGGTTCCCAAAAGAGGACAAGAGAGAGTTGCAAAAAGGCGTGCCCCGTATCTTGCCCGAGCCTTACAGCCTACCATCAGAGCTGTGTATAAGCATGTGTTCGAAGAATAAGAAAGGGCAGGTGCGTTCTGGAGCCAATAAGAACGGCGTCTTGGACAGAAAGAACTGGCGGGCGGGCGACTATTCCTGCCCCATTCGTCGAAAGTCCTGTTCCTGCCCAATTCGATCTTGGTCCTGGCTAGTCAGACCAGGCGC
Organism: Sporothrix brunneoviolacea; assembly: GCA_021396205.1. Lineage (NCBI taxonomy): Eukaryota > Fungi > Ascomycota > Sordariomycetes > Ophiostomatales > Ophiostomataceae > Sporothrix > Sporothrix brunneoviolacea. Next base: position 19,832 of record WNYD01000227.1, read on the forward strand.
AAGGCGCCCAAAAAGGGTCGAAAGGGTGGGAGGAGTGGGACGGAGAAAAGGGGGAAAGAACGACGGACGCAGCGCCACAGATGCGTTTACGGAGTAGATGCGATAGTTGCCCCATTGAGCGACGCGTGCCTGCGCAGTTGTGGGAAAGGGAACGAGGCAGGCGCGAGTCAGGAACAGCCAGACCAGGAAACGGGGTAGGAACGAACCAGTCGCGAGGGCGAGAGGGAGGAAAGAACAACAAGCAACAGGGCAGGCCAGGAGAGGCGCTTCCAGCTCTGGGCATTGCTCGTATCTTTCTTGCACGCTTTCGTAATATGTCTCCTTTTTTCCTGTCTACGGATGGAGTTTGGCTCTCGGCGATCATCTTACGTTCGTCACTTCTCACCTCCAGATGCCCACGTCGAGCAAGACAAAATGTCAACTGCATCGACTACGAGTCACTACGTCGTCCGTCGTAATACGGCATGCATCCGCTCACGGCGAACTCGGCGACTGCTCATACCTGCACACAGGACTACTCCATACGGAGTGCGAATTGCTCTGGCCTCGTCTCGTCGCTCTGCCCCTGCCCACGGCGCCACGCCCGGATCGTTGTCAGTGGGTATCTGGCGGTCGATCCCCAAGCTCCAGAAATCGTTGCCGTCTATGGCATAGCGCTTGCGCTCCACGCAATAGTCAGGTGGCATCGGCCAGAGAAAAGGGGAATGGCACGGGAAAGGCCAGGCGAGCGGCAAAGGGCGAGAGGGAGAGCAAGAGGAAAAACAGGAAAGGAAAAGAAAAAAAGAGGCCAAAAAAGCAGGCTTGGAGAAAGGGCGCGCTACTGATTAGCTGTGCGTCGGTCTTGGCATTTTCGCACCTGTGCTTCGCGCCCAGAAGCACGAGGACAACAGTGGCGATGGGTGCACGACCCGAGACAGTTCTCAGAACGCGGCCCATTCGATGGCGACGTCGGCGCCCGAACGCCTTGCTGCGTCGTAGCTGGGAGCATCGAACAGACTTAGCCCCTCGTCTTGGCCGGCCTAGCATTCCCAAGTCGCATCTCCCTTTGCTCTTCATCTGATCTTGTTGGCTCCGACTTCTCCTGGCCTCTCCACAGGCTGTGTACGGGAGTACGGGAGAACTGCGCATAAGAAGTTCAGATGGTGGTTGGCTCTGACAGCACAGCCACCTCCGGAACACGCACGACGCGCCAGAAAAGGAGAAAAGGGGGGGAGAGGAAAAGGGAGGGCGAACATGAGACGGGACACACGCTTGGCTGTGGGTTCCTGCAGAAGCGCGTTTTCCGGCCTTTTGTGCAAGCGTTGGGATGGGCGCTACTAGCCAGCCCGCCTACTTTTGTGTGGCGGCAAGCCTGTCGAATCCGTGCTAGGCGACGCGCTCCGGTGCAGACCTGGCTGTCGTGTCTGTTCTCGCAGCAGGGTTCTTCCTCGCTCCGTTGCTCGATCGATGAGGAGATGCCCGGGCAGCGTCCGCGGCTTCCAGACCAAACGGTTGCATATTCCCGCGGCCAACCCGTCCGACTCCCCATGCCCCGGCTACGCAAATATACGAGTACGAGTATGACGGACAAGAGCGTTGTGCCAATTGTGTATCCCACTTTTTACGAGAAAGCATTCGCCGTTGTCATCCGGCCTCCCAGTTGCATGCAAATGTGCTGCGATGCAAGCGCTAAACACCTCCGTGCACGACGCACAGCGTCTTGAGCTCACTGACGCCAGGGCGGGCAAGATCCCGAGGGTCGGCGTCGGAAATATGCAGCATGTCTAGCTATATATCTAGCTATATATGCTCTATTGCTACCTTTCGTGTGTGGCAGCATTCACATTTCTCGGTCGAAGGCGCCGGGCGATATCCCGATCGCAGAGTGACCTGGCCTCCTTGCCTGGCAGGAAAAAGAAACGAGAAACGGCTGTCGTGTCTCGGCCAGCGTGGGTTTTCCCTTGCATCACGGCACCGTTGGCAGCCATCCAGCAACAAATACTACGATCAAAAAAAGAGCGAGTTTTGTCATCAAAGCACTCCAATATGCAGGGACAACAAAAAGGCTACAGCTGGTACGAAAAAGACGATGCTCGTATCCCAGAATACGGCCACCCCGATGTTCCGGAAACGGTAATCCACAACCTTGCCAACTAACAAGCGGCGCTCTCGCGAAATCGCATATCACGTTCGAAACGGCCGGCAATCAATTTTGCCCCGGCATGGCTTCGATCGTTTCTTATTAAACGAGCAACCGAACAAAGAACAGTTCCGGAGCAGACTCGTACAAATCACCACTTTGGGGAGTGCAGCAAAAGCCCACCGCTCGAGGCGGACTTGCCAGCAGCGGGCTGCAGGCGGCATCTCCCTTCCTTCAACCAACGCCATTCCCTGTTTCCCATCCTCTGCATGGGGGATGTTCGTACAGAAATACGACACAGCTCCTCGCTCCCTGTCAACAATGCCTGCATTTTGCTCAGTGAAAAAGCGGGCCATCACATTTGGTGCGGAGGCACTCTGCCTTTTGCTGCCTTCTGATTTGGTCCGTCATCCAAACACCCATGGCGGGCGTGTCATGTGTGCCCACCCTCTGGAGACAGGATGTGAATCGACATTTTTGGCAAGCCGTCGTAGAGCGGGCAGCCTTTTCTCTCGTCGAAAAAGCACGCGGGAGGGCGATGATGGCGAGGGCCAATCAGGCGTCCAGCCCAGATGCAGTGTGCTTCGATGTGCAGCATCTGCATACAATTTTATGCCTCCTGCATGCGGTGCGTCGTACGCACTTGCCAAACGGGAAGGCCATACGGGAAGACCAACTGGGGAGGGGGGCCTCGCGGGATAGCATCCGGAGCAGCTCACTTGGTCAACCATACGTGGCGCAGAAGAATCGGATGTATTTCTCGTCCTTCGCGGCCTTCGCGGCCTTTCTCTTGCCTGCCATGGGCATCCCACGCCCATGTATTCCGAGCAATATGCCACATCGTAGTGTAGAGTACATCCGCCCTGCTGTATTCTCTCGAGGAGGGGATATTTACCATCACATCCTCACAAATCGTGTGCTGGCAGTGCATATTCCCTCATGTCACTGGAGGCGATTTCGCAAACTTCTAACAGACAAAGAAAACCTACTTGTATTCATTTTATCCGGGGCAATTATTCGTTGACCCTTTGCCTATCACCAAGCGCAGCTCTGAAGTAGCACAGCTTCGTGCCCGGCAAATCTCCCTTCAAATCAGGTTGCTTCTTTCTTTTCCCTTGTACGACAAACATCCTTGACGTACTAAGAAGCCCCAGATCGCCCGATACAAGGAGAAGCGGAGCAAATACAGTGCGTAAAAATAAAGGGAAAGGCATACGAATAGCATCTCGCAGAAAATGGCCGACAGCAACCCCACAGCCGAGCCGGCCACGTCGGCCTCGCCCCCGGCCGGCTCGCCTTCGGGCGCCGGCGAGGGCGGCTCACCTTCCGCCGGCCCAGCAGCGACAACGCTGCTGCCGCCGGAGCACTGGACGCAACTTGGAATGGTATGTGCAACCTTTTTTTGCTCGTCTTTCTCCCAGTGTGTCCCCTCGTCACTGCCAGAATCTCGTCTGACATGCGAGGCGCGACATGTAGGTCAACATTCCCGACGACGACGCAGACTCCTCTCTCGGTGATGACAAGCTGAGCTCCACGGCATCCATCTCCTCGTCCATTCTCAAGTACAGGACCATCCAAGGCCGGACATACCACAGCGAAGTGGGCAGCGCCAACTACTGGTGAGAAAAGGCCCGATGATGCCGCATCTCGTCCGCCCTCCCGCCACTCGGCTAACCGACTGTCATAGGGGAACAAACGACGAACGCCACAGCGAGTCCCTGGATGTCCTGTAAGGGAAACGGTTACAGTACCGTGGTGCACTTTCTGTCCCGTCGTGGACCCGAGACTGACGTGCGTTGCAGGCATCATCTCTTTACCCTTGTGCTAGACGGCAAATTGTTCTGTGCTCCAGTCGAAAACCCCAAGGTAACCTCCTCGCTGCCGCGTCAATTTTGTTTTCAGTGTTGCTGGTATTCTAACACGATTCCTAAAATAGAAAGTTTTAGACATTGGCACAGGCACAGGTTCGTTTGCTTACGCTTCCATCTCCCCTTTCCTAGAACAAACTGACCACAGTTGCGCATCGTGTTTTAGGAATCTGGGCAATGTAAGCGATGGCCGCTCCAAATATCACCCGTTGCCTCATTGGCATTGTTTCTGACTCTGCTTAGTGACGTTGCCGACAAATTCCCGGATGCCATTGTCATCGGAACCGATATCTCCCCTATCCAGCCAACATGGGTGCCTCCCAATATCAAGTTGTACGTCCACGTTCTCTGTCTGGAATAATATAGACACAGGTACATTACGCTGCTAATACCCTTTTTCAAAAAACTCTCCAGTGAGATCGAGGACTGCACGCGCGACTGGACATTTGCCGAGAACGACTTCGACTTTGTGCACATCCGGTACCTCAGCGGCTGCATCCGGGACTGGTTCGAGTTCTTCAAGCAGGCCTACTCCGTCATCACGCCCGGCGGCTACCTGGAGAGCTTCGAGGCCTCGCCAAACGTGTACTCGGATGACGACACGCTGCCGGCCGACAGCGCCATCGCCCAGTGGGGCCCCCTGTTCATCAACGGCGGCAAGCTGATCGGCCAGTCCTTCACGGTGGTGGACGACGGCGTGCAGAGGAAGGCCATGGAGGCGGCCGGGTTCGTCGACATCGAGGAGAAGCTGATCAAGGTCCCGAGCGGGCCCTGGCCGGCCGACCCGCGGCTCAAGGAGATCGGCCTGTACGCGCAGCACGCCGTTGAGTCGGACGTGGAGGGCTTCATCCTCTTCTTCACCAACGTGCAGCAGTGGTCGCGCGAGCAGGTGCAGGTGTACATCGCCCACCTGCGCAAGGAGCTGCGGTCGCTGAAGCACCACGTCTACTACTACCAGAAGGTGGTGTGGGGGCGGAAGCCGCGCGAGGGCGAGGTGCCGAAGGAGGATGCGCCGGCGCCGGCGGAATAGGGGGGGGGGGCAGCTGGCCGGCCGGGGAGAAGTGCGGGCGGCGTATATGCGACAGCAGTTGCTTTACTTTTGCATATATCACTTTGGCTCCTCCCTCTGTTTCTCCTCTTTCTTCTGCTTATACACTGTGCTGTTCCTGCTCGGCTTGCTTTCCTTTTGACTTCCTTTTTATCCTTTTTTTGCCTCTCACGACCCAACAGTTTACGCCTTAACGACATTCACTTCTTAGCCGAGCACTGAAATAAACGCGCACAATATTTGAATTTATTCTTTCAAGCAGCCTTTTACTCTTTAACTCTCTTGAGGGGGGTTGTCTTATTTTTTTTGTTTTAGAAAAAAAAAAGTGTCTTCTCGTCTTCCCGTATTTGAGTTGGAAAATAGAAACATACAAAGCAGCGAAAGCCGCGTCTGCACGACTGTAGACGTAGCCGTCTATTTACACGGGCATGGAAATCGCAAGACGCGAAAGCCTGTGCTGTAAACCGCGTCCAGCCAGCCCACGAAATGGTTTCGCCAGCGCGTGTCGATCTTCCTGTGGGGTATTAGGCCGTTCTTTTTCTTCTTCTTCTTTGCTGCTCTGCATTTTTCTTGCCAGCGAAAAACAACTGTCGTCGATAGCTCACACGAGCAAAAAGTACGGGAAATGGAGAAAACAAGAAAATTCCCGCCGAAGTAAAATCTTGTAATTATTTTATTTTTTTATTTTTTAGAAAATTACGAGTAAATCTATAAACTTTTCTTGGTTATTCTTAACTTTCATAATCCAATACCGTATTGCTAGAATTTATTGCCTTTTGTATTTTCAACGCTCGATCCCGAATAAAAAAAGAATGCCCTTCAAGATATAAAAAAATACAGAAAAATAAACAAGATGCCATGGACAGGCACTTGCATTCTTATCCTACAGTCCGTATCGCCGGACTCTCGTACAGCCTTGCATCCCTTCCCCCCGTTCTGGCCCAGACTGCGCAACATTGGCGCACATGACCAGACAAAGGTAAAGGCCTCTCGAAGCCAGGACCCCAAAAATAGCCAAGATGGACCGTAGATAGCGCAGATACCACATCGATCCCACCGCGGCGCGGCAGCCCGCCGCCTCGCCTCCCGCGGCCTGCGCAGTCGTCGGCCGCTCGTCTTACTGCACGCTGCTGCTGTTGCGCGCCCGCTTGCGCGTGCTGCCCTGCGACGACGACGGGTACATCTTGTCGTCCCGCTCGCGCTTGAGCTTCTCGTCCAGGACACGGGCTGTTCCGGTGGTTAGCAGAGGCCAAGGTGAGGTCATGGGATTTTAGGGTTAGGGACAGGGTCAGGGACAGGGGAGAACGCACTGAGAACGTCGTAGGCGAACTGCGGGTGCTCGAGGCACAGCGCCTGGAACTCCCTCTCGGCCTCGGCCCGCAGCGTGTGGCTGCGCGTCGCCCAGAACTTGGCCACGGGGTGCCGCACCGTCGTGTCGTCCTTCTTCGTGCACGCGTACACGTACCGCGCGTACGCGATCTCGCCCTGCGCCGTGCTCTGCACGCAGTGGATCTTGGACGACGCCAGCGCCTGCAGCTCCGGCAGCGCGAACGCCTCCGCCAGCGTGTACACGCGCGCGTGCTTGAGCAGCTGCGCGCCCGTCTCGTCGACGGCGGGCAGCGTCGGGTCCGGCTCGAGGGCGTGGGCGTGGCCCGGCAGCTTGCGCGGGAAGTAGTCGCCCGTGTACAGGAACTCGAGGAAGCAGCCGACGGCGTCGAGGTTCTGGTCGGGGAGGGCAATGGTGCGGTCCTAGGAGAAACGGAGGCGGGTTCCTGATTAGTTTGGGGTTCTCGCTTCGTCTAGCCTTCTTCCGGCCCTCCTTCCGGCCTCATTGCGCCGCACCATCATCTTCTCCGCTCGCCGCACCCCTCCTTCTCTCGCTTACCTCGTCGAGCTCGGCGCACAGCGCCGCAAAGTACGGGCTCTGCGCCAGCAGCGCCTGGTGCGCCGTGAGCGACAGCCTCTCCGCATTCTCCCCGCCGCCGCCTCCGCCGCCCACGACCAGCTTCACGATCGGACTGCTCAGGTAGGCGGCAAAGCTTGTGCGCGTCGGGACGGGCGTCGTCTCTGTGTCGCCGTTGGCGGCCCCCCCCCGGTTGCCGTCCTCCTCCCCGTTCTCGTTGTCGGCCCCGTCTTCGCCGTCATGCCCACCGGCCGCCTCGCCCATGTCGACGTCGTCGGCCGCGCCCGCTGCGCCCGAGGTGGTCTCGTCGTCGACGGGGTCTTGGAAGGATTCGGACATGGTTTATTTTTATTTTTTAATATACGCTACGTCCTCGTGACTTTTTTCCTCGTTCCGTCCTGCGGGCCGTGGCGAAAGCTTTCGGGAATGCTGGCCGTTTGGCAATGACTTTCCCTCGCCGAGCGCAAAGGGGGGCGAGCAATCGCTTTAGTTGATCGTCGGATCGTCGAAATACAATAAGAATGCGCGACAGCGAGTGGACTCCGCGAATTGGTAAAAAGGCGGCAAAGCAAAAATGCGACAAAAGAGCAAATGCGAGAAGAATGCGAAATGGTGAATGAGAGAGGCAAGGCTCCTTTGCAACGCATTGGAGCTCTCTCTCCGCCTACCCCCCAGCTGGGGAACTAAAGGACCTGCAGTAGCTGTTTTGCCCGCACCAGTAGCACTTTGGTTGCTATGGGGCTAGTCCTTGCCCCTGGTCATCGCAAACTGTATCACGTGGCGATAAGCTGTTAAATAAGGGTCCATCGAATACTCCGTATTAATGACCTTGTTGCGTCAGGGAGTATTACTCCGTACAGGTCGGATGAAAATAGTACTAGTCAGAGCACCCGCCAATCATGGTGGTTTTGAGGTCTAAAAACCATGTTCTGACCTGAGATTGATGTCCCGCTCTAATGCAGCTGTTGCTGAAAGAAAAAAAAGAAAAGGCAAAGGGATATCTTATAATTACAGATATGCATGGCTGGATAGAGACATGGAAATGCAGCCCACAAATGTCAGAAAGCAGGCTAGAAAAACTACATGCTCCTGTTCTAATATGATAAGGTCAAGGTAGAACCCTAATAGCAAAGTCAACGCCAGAAAACGCGGGAACCGGCCGGCCGTGGTCTGCTCGTATCTACCCTATACCCGGCCTTGCAGCTTCCGTCTCCGCCAGCCGGTCGTCGGCTGCGGCTTCTCCAGGCGCCACGCCCACAGCAGCCAGTCTTCCAGGGGAAAGAAGTTGAGCAGCACGCGGTTACAGATGAAGGCCACCAACACGCACAGCATCGCCACAAACGCATCCCTAAAGTAGTGGTTGGCGGTCGCGACAATGGTGAGCAAGATCCACGACGGGTAGAAGACGCCGTAAAATAGGAACAGGCAGCGCGAGAGGACGGGCTTCTCCTGAGGTGCAGCTGTCGACGTAGGCGTCGGTGTAATACCGGACTCGTCGCTGTTGTCGTCGGAGTAGTCGGCCCCATTGTGTGGCTCGCCAATGATGTCGTCATCGCTCTCATCGCTGTCGAACAGAAAGTGCATCTTGCCGCCGCGAGACAGGTACTGCTGCAAAAAGCCCGACTCGTAGACAAACACGCAACCGATGGCAAAGGCATAGCCAAAGTGCATGCTCGGCATGGCTGCCAGCTTGTTGGCATACTGGCCGCTCATCCAGACGCTCTGTGCATCCTCGGCGTTGACAGTGTCGACAAAGCCGTACTCGGGAGGGAGGAAGCGTGGAGGCATGGTCGGGTAGCATAGAAAAATGAGGAATGCGGTCATGTTCAGGAGCGTCATCGTGCGGCGGACGGTAGCAAAGCGGTTAAAGGTGGGCGAGTACCAGTAGTAGAACGCAATGAAGCTGAAGATATGTTAGTAAGAAGGGTTATATCTATAATAAAGAAGGACGTAGGAGGAGGAAGTAGAACATACCCAACTGTGCCGGGAATGTGGATCAGGGAGTAGCCGCGGTCCAGGATGGTCAGCCAAATGCCACGAAAATCACCGCCGTCCGCACCGGTCAGGTACCACTGCTGGATACGGTACTCGGCCCAGCGCTCCTTGCCATGCACCGAACTCAAACCAAAGAGCCAGGTCTCGAGCTCCAGGATGGCGATGCCGTGACCCTGTGCGATGTCCCAGAGCGACTTGGTGCCGCCGTAGTGAATCTGCGCTACGACGGCCGTCAGGCGGTAGAAGAAGAAAGAGATGACCCAGTAGAACATTTCAACGAGGAAGGGGAACTTGACGAGGATGCGGCTGTGGAAGTGGTTGGCAAAGCGCGAGGAGTTGGGCGTGCGGATGGTCCAGAGGCCAAATATGCGGCGGTACTTGGGTGGGTAGCGCGGCTGCGAGCCGGCGACGGCGAGCGTGGCGGAGGAAGATGCGGGTGAGAAGTCGCCAGAGTCGTTCGCGTCGCGCGAGGGTGCGTCGCGTGGCGAGTCTAATGGCGAGTTCGGCAGATGGGAGTAGTGGTGGCGCTTGGGGCCGGTAGAGCGCCCTTGTATGATGGAGTAGTTTTTCCTCCGGGTGACAAACATGGCTGTGAGGAGGATCGTGACGATAAGCTGCAGGACCGATGGATTAGCCACAGCAACCCTAGCAACAACGAGTGCCTCCAATTGGGGGACGAGAATACGTACCACTGGCTCGATCTCGTCGGGCATCTTCCATATGTGCTCGCTACGCCATTTTGATGGCGGCTCTGTCGGCCTGTCCGACATTGTGCTCGGTGACGGCGGGATCACGCGAGCGGCAGTTTAGAGTGTTTGTGGGGATGGCGAGAAGGTAAATTAGCCCAAAAGAATGGGTAACGAAACGAAGACACAGCAATATCAAGCCGCTGAATGGGGAACTGTCGTTGGCCGCTGGTCACAACTGCTGGCAAGGAAACGAAACATGAAGGCGCCTTCGCTCAAGGAGGCTCTCGCCAATTGGCCTTCAAAGTAAGACAGGATGAAGAAGAGAAGGAGAAAACGAAGAGATGTAGACAAAGTGGCCAACAATGCGGGAGGGAAGACGAGAGCATGGCCAGGGACAGGACCAGATGTAAAGGAGGGTGGAACAAACTGGAGGAAGGGAAAAGGGACTACAGAAGGAAGGTGTACGTCGTAGTACTCGCTGACAACAGAGAAAGAAGAGGGCAACCCACGGAAAGCAATAAGGCCAAGCTTTTTTTAAGACGGAGAGAAGGACAACTACGCGTACTAGCAAGAATGAGGGTCAGCCTCGCTTGGGCGCACAGGAGGAAGCCGCGAAGCTCCAAGCGTAACGTCCTTTCCGCGTTCATGGGACTGCGCGTAACTGCCTCCGTTGGCCAGCATCGGCCTAGAATTATTTCAACGAAAATAACCTGCGGCGTTCTTCCTCGCCCATTGGACGATGAGAACTGTAAAACGGAAGGAGTCCTGGTAGCGCCCCGCTCCCCTGACCGTACCTGCTTCTTGTGCAATACGGACGCCAGGTCGTCGTCATCAAATCTCAACTACGTCACACGTTAAGAACTGACGGCCACACTGTCGAGTCTTGTGACTGAAATCAAAGAGGGCTTCAACAATTAAAGAACGAAGTGTCAAGAAGCGATACTTCGACTCGCCTAGCAACCTATAAATCAACTCACCAACGATCCTCAAAACAAAATGCTTCGACGTCCAATCTAGATCAATCAATTTAAAACGGGGCGCGGAGTGTTGTAAGATACGTCAACCGCCAGGAACGCTAGAGTCTAGACCGCGCCACGGCTTTCTGCCTTGTGCCCCTTACCACTTGATCATCCATCCCGCCTTGGCGCCCGCTGTCCCTACAACGTGGGGAAATTCGTGCTGGGTAGACCGCCGGGTAGGCTGCCAGGGCCTGCTACACAAGCGAGCGTTGCTTGAAGCCAACACCCTATTGGGGCCATGTTCCTTTTGCCTTTTCTGTTTGTTGGTAGCTGAGCCGAGAAGACTTTGCATTTGAGCACAGTTCATCGGCCGCAAAAACACCGTCAACAAAACCAGAAAACAACAACATTGCGTCCCGAGGCGAGCAGCATGTCTTACTAAGGCGGCTTCAAACTGTAAAGATCTCGCCTGCATGTCATTCTTTCGTTTCCCATATGGTTTCTGAACTCTTTTTCTTAAATTTTCTCATTCATCCAATTTCCAGCGTGATACATCATATGCTCGTATGCTTCTTTTCTCTTTTTTTTTGTTTCCCTTCATCAATCAACAAAAAAAAGAGATCTTTTTGTAAGGGCTTGGGGGGGCGGGGGATTTCTATTATAGCGGATGCAGAAAAAACCCCTTGATCCAACACCGGAGCTGTACATTTTTTAAAGGTAAAGGGGGGATGGAGATGGGGATGGGGTATGGTCGTGTGGGCAGCCATCTCGGGCCGTCTTAGTTGGCAAAGATCTTGAGCGTCATGTCTATGCTGCCCGTCGCAATCAGACACCGTATCTGGACGTCTGCCGCGCCGGACTGTGCTGCTGCCGACGCTGCTGCCGACGTCTTGCCGTTCGGCGTCCCGCCGTTGCTCTCCCCATTGGTTCCCGCCGTCCCTCCGCCATCGTCTGCGGGGCCCTTGGGAATCCCCGGCGCCCACCGCAGGCACGAGATAAACTGCTCGTGCGCCGGCAGCACCCGCACGCACTTGCCGTCCTGGCTCAGGTCCCAGCACCGCAGCGTCTTGTCGTCCGACACCGACAGCAGGTACTTGCCGCCCGGGTGGAACACCACCGCCCGGATCCAGTTGTCGTGCCCCACCAGCGTCCGCAGGCAGATGCCCCGCGCGTCCCACAGCTTGATCGTCTTGTCGCGCGACCCCGTCGCCATGAACTCGGCGGCGCTGCTCGCCGCCGGCGGGCGCTTGAGGCCGGCCAGCGTCGCCAGGTGCCGGTAGGCCGTCGGCGGCGCCACCGCGCAGCACTCGTTGTAGTGCTCGTGGCCGATCATCGTGGCCTTCACCTCGGCCCGCGGGATGGAGATGTCCCACAGCCGCGCCGTCATGTCGTCGCCCGTCGACACGAGGTAGCGCCCGTCGAACGACGGCGCCACGTCGCGCACCCACGCGGTGTGGCTCTGCAGCGTCTGCAGGCAGAAGCCCGTGTTGACGTCCCAGATCCTGAGCGTGTGGTCGCGGCTGGCGCTGACGAGCAGGTTGCCCGTCGACGGGATGAACCGCACGGCGCTCACGCTGTGGTCGTGCCCCGCCAGCGTGCGGATGTTCTTGTAGTCGCCGAGCGGGTCCCAGATCTTGATGGTCAGGTCCGAGCTGCACGACGCCATCAGCGTGTTGCCCCGCGGGCCGCCAAAGTCGACATCCAGCACGGCCCGCGTGTGCGCCTTGACCGTCCGCTCCAGCTCACCCACCTCCCAGTCCCAGATCTTGATCGTGTAGTCGTCGGAGCCCGTCGCCACCGAGGAGAAGACCGGGTGAAAGGCAATGCAGTTGATGGCGCCGCGGTGCGATTCGAGGGTGTACCGTGGTGGCGCCTTGGGCAGCCACGACGCGGGGTCTTTGTTGCGTTTGGAGAGGGAGTCGGGTGTTAAGCTGTCCAGCTCGGATTGTAGCGCCGAATTTCGGGACTCAAGGTCCATGATCTGGGGGGCAAAAGACGATATGTTAATGAAAGTGGCCCCAGGTGGAGAGGGCACATGGTGTTAAGAAAAACAGAGTGGAGGGCGGGGGTGCTCCTGAAGCTCTCCCTCACCTTCTTTTGTAACCGCACGACGCTCGTCCATTTCTTCTCTAACAGCGTCTCGTACTTCTTCGTTGTTGCCGGGTCCAGTACATCTCCTCCCAGCTGTGTCTCTGTCCGGAGTGCCGCTGCCGAGTCCGGAAGTTTGTGTGCTTCGAGATAGGCGATGATAGATTTATGACTAGAAGAAAGCAAACGCCCTGTCAGCCACGCCCAACCGGGGGGAACGGGCACCCCCTCCCCAGACAATGCTTACAGTTCTTCTGCTTGCCGCCCCGTGAGTGATTGGGCCATTTCTGGGGTTGTGCGCCGGTCCCGGGCCCCGTCTCTTGCAGAGGTGTCGGCCCTATCGCTCTCTGGTTCGTTTTGAGGTCTTCAGCCGTAAGTTGGCCGCAGGAAATGTCTGGCTGCTTGCCTCCCTTTTCGGCAAATGAGAGCCTGAGCTTCTGTAATGTCTGGGGAAGGTCGCAGAAAAGATCGTGGTGCTAGATCGGGTGGCGGGCAGCAGCGGTTGTGGAACGAGATATGACGCAAGCGGCGGTGTCGTCAAGATGCCGGTCGGAAACACTTCAAAATGCTCCAACGACCCCCCTGGCCTGGTGGTTCCTGGATTCGGCGGGCGCCATGATGACTAATAGCCGAAGGTGGGCTGCGATTTAGAGCTTCTCACGTGACTGTGTTTACTGTGACCGAAAATACAAGACGACATGAAATCAGACGGTAAGGGCCACAACTTCCGTTTTCGCCCTTTGTTTTCTTTGAGTTTCGCTTCTGCAATGGTATTTGAGTGACTTATTACGGAAGAAATATAGGGGAATGCTGGCGCCAACTTGAAAAAACTAGGTCAGTGTCATCACTACTGTGTATTAGTCCTACAGTTCCGTTACTGACGAGAAAGTAACTTTTAAGGTGGCTTTTTTAACTCTTTCATAAATGCCCTGCTATGATTTTATTTTGTTCTGTTCCATAGCAGAAAAATAAAAGGAGAAGTAAAAAAAAATGAACAAGTAATGAAGTAATAAAGAAACAAGAAAGAAACAAAGAAAGAAGACGAAGGCAAGCTGTAGCAAAATATGGACTTTGTTGCAAAGATCACTTTGGCTGAGATTTCGGTTTCTTTTGATTAGGAAGACCGCAATAAAACGTGATATGATATGTATAAGCTGCACGCAGAGCAAACGGCCATCAGCCGGGTCTTGGCCACTCACGCAGCCATGAACCGTGAATCTATTCGTCCAATACTCATTGACAGGTAGCTTTTCTTATTTCTTGTATCTGTATGGATTTCCTGTGCTTTCTAATAATTATCTTTTCCTTTCTTCTTCTTCTCTTTTTGTTTTTATTTTATATTTTATTTTAAGGCTGCAACTTTCGGAAGGGGAACGTGCAGACAGAAAATAAATTAATAAATATTCATATTTTAGTGTTGATCCCAAGAGTTAAACTGGATATGTGCGTTGGAAACAAATGTGTGCTAGGACAGCATGACATAACCACCTTTCCTTGATAACTGGAAAAGTTCACGATAATACAAGCAAAATTACTTTCAATAAAGATGAAGGTTAGCATTTATTTGGTCAAAGCCGTCATCGCAACAATGACTTAATCTACCTCTCTATCTGGCCTAAAAAAAAACACGAAAAATCATAGATTTTCTTTGGGGAAGAGAAGACCTCTGTAGTACCAACCAGAAATCCAGATGAGGTGAAAACCTTGGGTTTTAATTTGGAAAGTAGAAAGAAGCCTGAAGAAAGCAGCCTGCGAAGCTCTCGGGATGCACAGAATCTAAAATACGTTCACGTGAAAAGCATTTTGTTCTGGCCCCCTTTTCACCTTGTCTCATTTACTTCTCTTTGTTGTTTTATTGCGAACCTCTGCTTCTTTCTTGCACTTTCCTTTTTTGCCCCCCTTTACCTGCGTTCAGCTTTTGTGTCATGAATTGTTTTTTTTCTGTCTACTCAGTACGTACATAACGCAGCAATCCCGGCTGTGTTTACTTCTCGGCAACCCCCTTTTTCTCTTGCAGACAATTATTTGTTCGGATGAACGGTGAGATGAGATAGGTTTATTTCGCACTGCTCGACAAATCGAGACAAGCACGATCGAGCAAAATTGGGGCATCGCTGCCTGCCGGTTACGAAAGTACGTAGCAGGACATGAGACGATGTGGAGATACGGCGACTCATTGAGCTGGCCTGTCTCCATTCTGCATGGCGCAAGCCACGCCGTTGCAGGCCGGCATGTGGGACAAAAAAAGTCTCGGCAGAGCAAAAGACGGAGATGGGCGGGCTTCGCCAATCAGCCTTGAAGCGCGGTGGACCGCGACGAAGAAAAGGGGGCGAAAAAAAAAATGGAAAGAAAATCCATTTAGAAAAAAATGACATCCGTCTCTAAGCAAACCACGAGATGCCTGTACGGACATGTGGAGATGGTGGCTTGCTGCCTTGACATTCTTTGAGGAGAGTGTACGGAGTAAGCGAGTGATAAAGAAAAAAAACATAAAAAGTAGTATCATGAGAACCCTCTCACTGAACACTGCTTCTGATTTGTTACTGTCTCCTTCTGTCCGCCGTGAGCAGTCTTGGCCCTTACTTCGACAGCGCGGTTGATAGGATGCTGAACGACAAAAATTCTTTGTTTACTGAAGAGCGCCAGAAGGCTTCAGGAAGGGATCGACAATGCGTCGGAACGGGGTCCGCCGAAGGCAACAGACGAGGTGCCCAAGACGAGGTGCCCAGGACGAGGCAGCGAGGCAGACCGAGGAGAGCTGGAGCCCACTGTTCGGGGAAGAAGCCATTCGTCTTGGCAGCTTCACTGACGTGAAAAAAGGGTTCTCACTGTCAGGAATATGCCCCGGTGGATACGCCTTGCGAGGGTGGAGATCCCTTTTTTTCTCACACCAGCTCAACCCCCCCCCCCCCCCCCCGGGGCAGGCTTCCAGGTCGCTAATATCCCATATGCACCCCTAAAATTAGTTTGGTCTTTTCATATTTACATTGGCTGCCGACGAGGCGCGCCGCTTGGTTTGTTTTTAGCGCGTTCGTAGCGGCCCATCTGTGCCTTGCTTTTACGTCTTGGGTGGCAGTTTTGTCTTTCTTAGCTTTCTTTTGATTTTGTTTCTCTGCCGTCCCCAGTCTGGGCCCCCCTTTTTTCTCGCTTCCCGAAAAGTATACCCACAACGCGTGGAAACGAGGCAAAAAGGGCAAAAAGGAAAAAGGCAAAACGGCTCCTCGAAGCTCCTTGAAGCCATCTGCGTCTCCTGGGTTGTGGGAGTTGACATGTGTTTCAGCCCTCTCAGCCCTTTGGTCCATACGACGTAATGAGCTGTACGATATTTTCCCCCTCGGCTCTCCACTCTTGGGAGAAAGTCCCGATCGCGCATCACTGGTCACTGGTTCTCGTGTCGATGCAGTAGTCTAACAACCGCGTTACTGATCATTTGCTGCGGACTCCGTGCTGTCTCGCGTTGTGCACCTCATCTGGTCACCTTTTGTTTGCTCATGCAGAGCTGACTGGCCGTTTGCATCCTCCGCTCACCTGGCGAGAAAATCGTTGCGTGTTCTCCGAACACTAAATGCAGCCACGTAAATTCGCATGTAAGATACGGAGTAATCCGTACAGACTAGAACATATGCACGTTTTATTTATTTTCTTCATTCTTCCCTTGGAAGACAGCGCAGCGACCCCTTTTTTGGATCTGATGTGGCGTTTTTGGGCCAATAATTGCCTGCAGCAGTCCCTGGGACCCTTGTCATGAAAGATGCGAAGGGCTGAGAGAGAGATTAAGAGAAAAAACGAAGAGCTCGTGCCAACGACGGGAATTAAAATAATTGTTTTCTCCTCTTCTCTTTCATCTTCCACGGACGCTGTCATCTCGATATTAGCGCTGGCGACCAAACACGATCAACCTCAAAAGTAGAATAAAAGAAGCATTTAAAAGGAACCAGAGCCGAGGCGCGGAAAAATACAGAGAAAATTAATTACTCCGTAAACCAAAAAGAAACCACCAAAAAATTCCCCGTAGATTAAAAAAAAGACGCCTCTCGAATGAAAGAAGCGCGTCGACGACTAAGAGACAGAGTGGATATGGCAACCGGGTCTCGTTTGGGCCTGGGACAAGGCGCATTTCCATCCCAAGCCGTACGAGTCACAGCGGCACGACCACGGTGGGGGCTGTTTCTTTTCTTTTTTTTCGGCTCTCTTGGCTCCAGGGATGCGATCTGGCATATTTTCGCTGGGCCAACAAAACCATAGCCACCACAGGAGGGAAGGAAATCAAACCAAATAAAAAACCGGCCTGGCTTGGCGACCGGTTCTCATTGGCCCGTGATATGTGCTTTTTCTTCTTTCTCTCGTGGGAAAGAGCAGCGCCGACAGGGTGCCTGGCAGTGAAAGGGGAAAGGGGGGGGTGAGGGTGAACACAGCCCAGGGATGATGGGATGGGATGGGCTGCAAGGTCTGAAATGTGCATGGCAATGTCTGTGGGTGGCTTGCTCTGCGCAATCTCTCTTTGGCCGTATTGGCATCTCGTTCGAAAAGCCAAGAAACCATAAATATCAGCCCAGCCCGTCCTGTCCGAGTCAGTTGGTCTCTCTCCCCCCTTTCTTCATCAGCCCAACCTTTTTCTTGTCACTCTTTTCCATACCCAATTCTTTGCTACTTTTGTACTCTAAGATACCCCCCATTCACCTTTTTATACCACCTTTTTTTTCGTCACCTTCTCACCTCTTCCCAACCCCATCAACAAAAATGTCTGGCGGTGCTGTCAACGATCAGGACGTCGCGGAGTGGAAGGACCGCTTCAACGACGTCCTCGCTCGCCCTTCCGAGCACATCAACCACAAGTCGGCCGACGACGCGCAGCCGTGGCACTCGGCCTTCTTCGGCTGCTTCGACCCCATCGACACCTGCCTGATCACCTGGTGCCTTCCCTGCGTCACCTTCGGCAAGACCCATCACCGTCTCCGCAAGGATGCCAACCTCCAGGGCTACGAGCCGATTAACACTTCGGTAGGTTCTCGTCTGCTGCGTATAGAGAGTCGTGAGTGCTCTTGGACCCGTCAGTCGCTAACGCAGCGTCTCAGTGCCTGATGTTCTGCGGCTCCGCCTGCTGCGGCCTGCACTGGATACCGATGTCCCTCCAGAACGCCGACATCCGCACCAAGTACAACCTCCAGGGCAACTGCATCGTCGACATCGCCGCCGCCTGCTGCTGCGGCCTCTGCTCGCTCGTCCAGCAGGACAAGGAGGCGGAGTACCGTGCCGTGGCCAACGGCGGCGGCGTCAAGCAGCAGTACCAGGCTGCCGGCGGCATGACCTACCCGGGCGCTGCCGATCCTGCCGCTCCTGCCCCGGCCCAGTAAAGGGACTGAGAACCGGCTTTTTGTTCTCAATTTTCTGCTGGGACGTGTCTGCAACTGCTTTACGTGCTTGTCTTGGCTTTCTGTCTTATTATCGCAAATCGTCTTACACGGGCGGTTCGACAAACGACGGAAGGGGAGATGCCACAAATAATTTGATACCAAACGGGAAACGCGGAGTCTTACCTTTTTTTGCTTTCGCAAATCTCGCTTTTTTTTTCATAGAACATGGAGAGAAGTATGGGATACGAGAGGGGGGGGAGGGAGAAGAGTTCGTGGATGTGCTCTTCTCCGTTCTGATATTTTTTCTTTCATCCAAACCAACGGGATCCTCTCGCTTTGAGACCGACCCGAAGATCGTCAGACAGACAAAGAAACATTTCCTTAATTTATTTTTACGTTATCTTTCAAAAAATACAGTATCCAGAGTCTCGGGAACGATTTTCTTACCCCCCAGACCAACCAAACAAAAACAAAACAGCCACCAATATTTGAGCATATGATCTGTTTGGGACAACACTCTAAAGCCGAGTCATGCCGTTGGCAAAAAAGATATGCTAGCTATCAATCCCGCTTTGTTTGTGGCTCTGCCTAATAACGAAACCTTTTTGGTCGTCTCTTTAGACCGTTTTTCTGTTTCTTAGACTCTCATTTTGACTTACACGTTGGGGGGCCCCAGTTGGTTTTTGCCGCCAAGCTGCGGCTGAGGGGCGCACTTGGCTGGTTTGGGTCTAACTCCAGACACGGGGAGACAGGCCCAGGGAGAGATAAAATGGGAGGGCCACCTGGTAGCGTGCAGAGGAGGTGCCGCAGCCAGAATGGCACCCTGAAGTGCCGGAAAGCATAATTTTGGGGCAAGACGAGCGATGTGACTGGGCCTTGCGTTCATGACCACGACGCAAAGCCAGCCGTTGCTCGATGCGGATACCTGGGCGAAAGGGAGGGCTGCCAGACGGCCCTGGTCGATTGGCCTGATAAGGAGTTCTGTGAAAAAGCGGCAGCGTTGAGTGGTGTTGACGAGTGACGCGAAGGAATGCCCAGCTGCCGCCTGACTCGACCGACGGCCGTTGCTGATTTCCTGTGCATGCATATTTTCTGTGCATGCATGCGGAGTATTTGTGCATACGACAAGACAAGTAGGATCGTCTCGTACGAGGAGCAGTGGAGAAGAAAACCGGAGAATTAATGCGTCGTATTCATCGGAAAAGAGAGACGGGCTGCAGCATCTGGGGTATGGTCTCTGGATTCGCGCCTTTACGACGTACGACAAATACGATGGGAGATCCTCGGATATGTTTTTTTCTCTCTTTCAAACCAGAAAACGACAACCGAACGAGGCCTGGACCTCTGTGAAAACCGGAGTCTTGCGCAAAACCAGCTTTTCTTTGACCTCTCCACAACCAATAAGCAGGGATCCTAGTTTCCTGCAGAACATTCTGTCTCTGCAATTTCACTGTCCCGTTTTTCTCGGCTTGGCATGGTCTTGGTCTGCGATAGTGCTCCCACTCGACCGTCACCCGGCACCACGAGGTCTGATGCTCTGCATTTTTTGGTTCTGTCATTAAAACTCGCCGTCTCTAAATTGGAATTTAACGCACTGCGAACATGAAACGCATCGGCCGCTGCTTGGCGTTCAACGAGATGAACGCGAGCCAAAGCGAGCTCTACGAGCAGGTCGCGGCGACCCGATCCATCTAATCCATCGCGGCGATCATAAACTCTCCTCCGCGCGGCTTCGCTGTCGTCGCCCTCAGGCTGCTTTGACCGTGCCATCCCCTGCCTCGCCCCGGTTCTGCAGCCATGCTGCCAGCTGCGGCAGGCCGGCCAGCAGGCCGACGTGCTCGACGTGGCCGTCCGGCCGCACCAGCGCGTACCCGGGCTCGGCAGAGAAGCCGTAGCGCTCGTGCAGGTAGCCGTCCTGGTCGAGGAAGACGGCGGCACTGCTCTCCGCGTCCGCGAGCGCCTCCGCCTGGGCCGCCGAGCCGGCCAGGATGTGGGCGACGGTCGCGTCGATACCCGTCGGGAGGGCCGCGGCAGCGCTGTCGGCGGCGGCGAGGATCGTCTTGGCCGTGGCCGCGGCCGTGGCGGCTGATGCAGGGGCGGCGCTTCGACCAGCCGGCGGAGGAGGGGCACCCGTAAACAGGAGCAGGTGGTAGGACGTGATGCCCTTGCCGCCCTGCCAGAGGCGGTCCAGGAGCCAGGCCGCCTCGGTCGCAGACTTGGTCGCAGCCTCGGTCGCAGCCTCGGTCACGGACGCGCTGCTCGCTGCGCCTGCCGCCGACAGAGGCACGACGCGACCATCGGGCGCGCGGTCGCCGCCGCGGACGACGCCTTTCCAGCCCGGCGCAGATGCGACGACGGGGCTGCGGCGGTAGCGCACGCGCAGCTGGGACAGGGCGCCGACGAGCTGGAGGCGGCGGCGGCGGACGCGCAGGACCAGCGGCACGACCCAGCGGATGATGGCGTTGCGCAGCCAGGCGTAGAAGGGGCTGGGCGTGGTCGCGAGGATGAACAGGTGGTCGGTGGTGCGCAGCAGGCGCTCGCCGACGGGGCGGCGCTCGGCGTCGTACGACGACAGCAGGGTGCTGGTGCTGGCGCTGGTGCCGAGGCCGAGCGCGGCGCCCGCGCTGCCGCCCG
>WNYD01000228.1:0-30835 GCA_021396205.1 Sporothrix brunneoviolacea
CCCCCCCCCCCCCCCCCCCCCCCCCCCCCCCCCCCCCCCCCCCCCCCCCCCCCCCCCCCCCCCCCCCCCCCCCCCTGTTAGCACGATGGAAGCAGACTCGCGGGGGACATGAAGAACAAGAGAGACATACGCCCATGCAGAATGCACCGCCAAAGTCATTGAGAATGACATACGGGCAGGGGTCGCGGCCGTGGTCCATGGCTGCTGTGGAGTGTGCAGGAGAGAGGAGGGTGTGAGGGGAGGGCGAGGAGTTCGCAGAGAGGGCAACCCGGGATGTTCCTCCGCCGTGGACGCCGCCAGAAAGGGAAGACGAGACACGGGGCGTCAACTACCGCGCGGAGAGAAACGAGAGTAGCGAGGGAAAGGAGGGAAAGGAGCAGAGAGGAGCACAGAGGATCGCTTCGGCAAATTCGTCGCGGGATTCGTCGTCGTCAGCCCGCGTCTCTGCTTCGTGTCGTCGCGGAGCGGTGTGTCGTGATCAGGGGCAGCCGTCGGGTGGCAGAAAAGACGTCAGACGGTTTTTCGATGGCATGCGGTCGTGTGGTCTGTGGTCCTTTTTTTTTTTCCGGCGGCGCTTTTTCGAGATGCCTTCTTTTCCCTTCCTGCTCTTTCCTTGGCCGCCGCCGCTTCGGCTGGAGAAAATTTTACGCACGGACCAGGTTGTGGTGGGCTGCTGCTGGCAATCTCTTCCGCCGCCCTGCCGCTGTCGCCTCGTTATCGGCCATCTTATCGCAATGCTTACCTAACGGCGTTTGCTTATCCGAGGTGTTGCTGGCAGGGGGGCTGAACGGCGTCCTCCAGCGGCTGCCCCTGTAATTGCTCCGTGTAATTGGTGCATCGCGCAACGGCAGCGCCCAATGCCCGTCTTCGATTCTCCTTGCATTGCCAGTTGCCACCAACCGCGCCCAGAAAGACGGTGAAGCTCAGCTGTTGTGTTTCTCTTCTTTCTTTTCTTTTTCGTCGCCGTCGTCTTGCATGCAGAATCGTATGCTGCACCTCCATGGCAAGATGCTTGGCTCCGTTCCTATTGGGCCGCCCGGATCCCAACGGACGGCGCCCAGCCATTGAGAAGCATGGAGAGCCATGTCTGACGACGTGGTCGTGGCCGTCTGCAGCTCTCTCGCGACATCTCTCACTCCGTTCCTCTCCGTGCTCGGTGTGCGACTGGCACTAATGTACGCTGCCGATCGATGCCGCCTTACATGGCTGCTCGGGTGTGCGGTGTGCGGCGCCGGCGTCACCAGATGAAGAGCCGGGGGGGAGGGGGGGGAGTCTGGAAGAGACCGTACTACTCTGCAATACTCTGTCACACTCTGTCATACTCTGCACTTTTCTATTCTCGTTTCCTGTTGGAACGCCTCGGCCGCCGTCCCATGCAGGACCCCTGTCGGATGAGGTGGTGAATCGGTCATGGATGCCAGGCCAGCTCAGGCCCAGCTGCACCCCGGCTGCAGCCCAACCAGGGCCAGAAGTCGCTGTGCCGCGAGAAAGACAGCGAATTCGGAGTTCGGACTAGCCGTACGGACGAAAGAGCCCGTGTCACCGGTGAACGACTAGACGAGGGACACAAGGGGACAACCTCCTGTTTTCGTCTCCATGTTCCGCACAACAGCTCGTGATCCCATGACCGGCCGCCGCTGCATAAAGCAGGGGGATAATAGGGAGGCAGCGGAAACGGGGCCGAGGAGTGGTTTGCTGTCGTCCTTTAGTTCCTTTAGTCGTGTCGTCCTGTCCTCGTGTCGTCTTGTCGTCATTTCGTCTTCGTCTTGCCGGCTCGTCCGCTGTCCTCTCGCCTTCCGTATTTGCCTCATATTGCGACCATCTATCTGCTATCTCGCGTGGGCCTGCGTCCTTTTCGTCGTCCGCCAGATAAGCCAGCACAGCACGCCTTCTGTTTGCGGCCTTAGTTTCGCTCTCGTCCACTCCCTCCCACTCGTCCCGTGCCGCAGAGGGGAGACAAGGGAGAGAGGGAAGAAAAGAACACGGCCGGGAACGGCATCCAAAAAGGGGGCCACGCAGAGAGCAGGAAAACGACCAAGCGGTGAATCGTCGCGGTGCGGTGCCCTGCGCTGATTTGCCTTTTGCCCTCTGCCGTTTGCTTTTTGCTTTCGAATTTCTGCCCAGGCCGTCGCCGCCAACCACTAGACAGCGCCAGCAACCCTGGGGTAGGCGGAACGGGTTCCCACTTATTTTGGCGCACCCTCCTTTCCGCCTCTTTGACGCCCTCGTCCCGTCTTATATATTCGCGTCAACGTCCGAAACACGCCGGAGCCCTCACCTGTCTCTGGTCCTCTTTTTTTTTCTTGTTGGATGATTCCTTCTTATGATGCCATCGCGCATCGG
Organism: Sporothrix brunneoviolacea; assembly: GCA_021396205.1. Classification (NCBI taxonomy): domain Eukaryota; kingdom Fungi; phylum Ascomycota; class Sordariomycetes; order Ophiostomatales; family Ophiostomataceae; genus Sporothrix; species Sporothrix brunneoviolacea. The sequence goes on from WNYD01000228.1 coordinate 2,344, forward strand.
CTCGCGTCATTCAGCATCATGGACGGCTGACGGTCGCGGCCGGAACAGTACAAAAGCAGGCGGCGTGTCTTCGTCCTCTCAGTCTCCGCCAGCAGCCGACGACAGCAGTCGACAGACGCACGACACGCCCGCACGCCAGCTCAGCCCAGGCCCCCAGCCCCATCCCCATCGCAATCCCCCCGTCGACGGGCCCCTGTCGACAGACTTCGTGTGGCGGCTGAACGGCGGCCGACGGAGCAGCCCCGGCCCCAGCATGGCCGTTGCGGAATACGTCGGTGCCGGCATGCGGCCCGGCTACGGTATGCGGCGAAACAAGGGCGGCGGCAGCAGCGGCAGCAGCAGCACCAGCGCCATCGGCGACAGCAAGCCAGAGACCGAGCCGTCGACAGCAGGAGGATGCCCCAGCTGCGCCAGCCGCCAGCAGGACGACGGGGGCGACGTCCACGTCCCAGGTGAGCCTCTCTCTTGTCCCCTGAGTCCCTGACTCATACGCTTGACCGCTCTTCCGTCGCTGCCTCTGTCCCGTCTTCGTCTCTGCGCGTTGTTCTGTTCTTTGTTTCTTCCTGCTCCCGGCCTTGTCTCGTGCTCTTCTCCCGTCTTCCCTTTTCCCGCGTCGCCTCTCTTGGACTCCCCTTTGCCGTGCAGCGGCTCTCGGCTCGGAAAAAAGCCATCCCAAACAAGCTATCCCTGCACGTCGGAGTGCGCCGCAGCACGTTGCGGTCAGGCGTTCCAGGGAGCAGCGACGGACCCTCGGCCGCTAAGAGCTCCCCATGCCGCTAGAGCCCCCAAGGGAAGCGCTACCACACCGCTGGCGCGCCTCGACAGGGCGTGGTGGGGAGCCAGATCCGGGGGGCCCGCCCAGGCCCCGACAGCCCGAGGCGAGGCGGTCCAGCGGGCCAGCTAGGCCCAGGGCGGCCATGGCGAGATCAGCGACAGCACTGGCGTAATTTTTCTTTTCTTTTCTTTAGTTCCTCGGCCGTGCATCAGTCATCGTCGAATCACGTTGCGGAATTGCCGTGCGCTGCTGAATTGCTTCACTTTCTGCTCCCCCCCCCCCTCCCCCTTCTCGACACCACCTCCACAGCCCTGCCGTCCACACCCGCCCATCCCCATTGCCGTCCCGTCCTTTTTTCTTTCTCTCTCTCTACTCCGTATCTCTTGTGCTTTTCCCTTCTGCCGTCTAACTGCCGACAGCTGCGGCTGCGGACCCAATGCCCGCTGCCCACCGCCCCCAGGCGTCGCCGTGGCCTTCGTCCCTAGCCATGGCCGACGGCGAGGGCGCCACGCAGGGCCCCGTCCCTGAGCGCCTGCACGACCTCAAGCACGACAGCTCCGTCCTGGCCATCGCCGTCAGCGACGACTACATCTTCGCCGGCACCCACGACGGCGAGATCCTCATCTGGTCCCTCGACAGCTTCCAGCTAGCCACGCGCATCCAGGCCCACAAGCGCAGCGTCCTCTGCCTCTTCCTGTCGCCTCCTCCACCTCCGTCTTCCTCCTCCTCCTCCTCGCTGCCGCCGCCCGAAGACCGCCTCCTCGTGTCCTCCGCCGGCGACGCCACCATCAGCATCTGGTCGCCGACCACCTTCCAGCGCCTCTACGAGATCTACAGCAGCTACGACGTCGGCGACATCTTCAGCGTCGCCTACTCCGTCCAGCACCAGACCGTCTACGTCGGCGCGCAGGACACCACCATCCAGTGGGTCAAGCTCAACGACCCGCGCCGCCGCGTCGCCGCCGACTCCGCCCACCACCCCGACAAGCGCCACCACCGCTTCTTCGACTCCAAGGCCGTCGGCGGCGCCAGCACGCCGCGCCGCAACGAGGACCGCTGGGGCCTGATCCCCAAGGCCCAGACCGTCCTCGAGGCCCACCCCAGCGCCATCCGCCAGTTCGCCCACTACGGCTACGTCTACAGCATGCTGATGGCGCGCGGGCCGGCCCACACCCTGGGCGCCGACGAGGAGGTGCTGATCTCGGGCGGCGGCGACGGCACCGTCAAGCTCTGGAAGATCGGCCCCGAGGAGACGGGCCACAACCGCGAGGACGGCGGCGGCGACGATAGCAGCAGCAGCAGCACGGGTGGCGACGGCGACGGCGACGGCGACGAGACCGGCGGCGCGATCCGCGAGGTCATGACCCTCGGCAACGACGACGCCATGTCCGTGCTCTCGCTGGCCATCGACGGGTCCTTCCTGTACTGCGGCAAGCTGGACGGCGTGGTCGAGCTCTGGGACCTCGACACGCGCCAGCGCCTGCGCGTCATCAAGGCCCACAACAGCGACATCATGACGCTGCAGATGAACTGGGGCTACCTGTACAGCGCGTCTGCGAACGGCTTTGCGGCGGTAAGTTGTCTCTCCCCACTCGTAGTACACTTCTCACCACGAAGCGTCGCTGACATCCCCGAACAGAAGCACAGCACAGTCCACTACGGCGGCGCCGTGTCCCCCTCCGAGACCGTCAGCCAAAAGTACCAGTGCCTGAGCCGGTGGAAGGCCCACGACGGCAAGATCCTCGCCTCCGCGACGACCACCTACAAGAAGTCGCGGCTCTACATCACGGGCGCCAACGACGAGATCGTCAGCATCTGGCGCGTCGCCGACCCCTTCGCGTCGGCCGAGGAGGAGGCCGAGGAGGCCGAGGACGTCATGATCAAGAACCTGCGCGACTTCGTCTCCTACAAGACCGTCTCGTCGCGCCCCGAGTTCGCCGAGGACTGCCACCGCGGCGCCACCTTCCTGTGCGCGCTGTTCAAGCGGCTCGGCGGCGAGGTCCAGATGCTGCAGACCCGCGACAAGACCAACAACCCCGTCGTGTTTGCCAAGTTTGCCGGCAAGCCGCAGCAGCAGCGGCAAGAAAATAGCGAGAAGCGCAAGCGCATCCTCTTCTACGGCCACTACGACGTCGTCGCCGCCGACACCAAGAAGGGCAAGTGGGCCTCCGACCCCTTCGCCATGAAGGGCGTCAACGGCTACCTGTACGGCCGCGGCGTCAGCGACAACAAGGGCCCCATCGTGGCCGCGCTGTACGCCGTGACCGACCTGCTGCAGGCCAAGAGCCTCGAGTCGGACGTCATCTTCCTCATCGAGGGCGAGGAGGAGTCCGGGTCGCGCGGCTTCCAGGAGACCGTGCGCGAGCACCAGGACCTCATCGGCCCCGTCGACTACATCCTGCTGGCCAACAGCTACTGGCTCGACGACGAGACCCCCTGCCTCACCTACGGCCTGCGCGGCGTCCTGCACGCCACCGTGTGCGTCGACTCGGCCCACCCGGACCTGCACTCGGGCGTCGACGGCTCCTACATGATGGCCGAGCCGCTGTCCGACCTGACCTGGCTGCTGTCCAAGCTCAAGGGCCCGCGCAACCGCGTCATGCTGCCCGGCTTCTACGACAGCGTGCTGCCGCTGCGGCCCGACGAGGAGGCCCGCTTCGACGCCATCACCAGCATGCTGGTGCGCCGCAACCCGGAGAACGGCCCCGCCGACCAGCTCAAGGCCAGCCTCATGTCCCGCTGGCGCGAGCCCAACCTGACCATCCACCGCTACAAGGTGTCCGGCCCGGACGGCAGCCTCGTCAGCTGCCACGCCTGCGCCAACATCAGCTTCCGGCTCGTGCCCGGCCAGGAGGTCGACGACGTCGTCGCGTCGCTCGAGGCCTTCCTGGCGGGCGAGTTCGCCGCGCTCGAGTCCACCAACGCGCTGAGCGTCCACGTCGACAACAAGGCCGAGCCGTGGCTGGGCGACCCGGACAACTACATCTTCCACACGCTCGAGGAGGCCATCGTCGAGGTGTGGGGCATGGACAAGGACGACGAGGACGACAAGGACGAGGACGACGGCGAGGCGGCCGCGGCGGAGCCGGCGACGAAGAAGACGGCGCAGGAGAGCAAGGACGTCGAGGAGAAGATATCGTCGTCGTCTTTGTCGGCCGCGATCGCGCCCGCCACTGCCACCGCCTACAAAGCCCGCCGCCCGCTCTACATCCGCGAGGGCGGCTCCATCCCGGCCATCCGCTTCCTGGAGAAGCAGTTCGGGGCGCCCGCCGCCCACCTGCCGTGCGGCCAGGCGAGCGACGCGGCCCACCTCGACAACGAGCGCCTGCGCGTGACCAACCTGCTCAAGAGCCGGGAGATCTTCAAGCGGGTGTTCCAGAAGCTGTAAGCGGGGTGCATTTTTCGGGGCATTTCGGCATATTACGACAGCTTGCACGTTTTTTCTACGTGTGTGTGTTTTTTTTGGTTCATTTTATTTCATTTTTGGGGTTGTGTTGATTTTTTCATGGTCTGGGGAAAAAAAGGGAAAATATGAAGCGGCTCATCATGGCGTTTTCGATTTGGTCGGCACAAAAAAGAAGAACACATAGCAAGCAGGCATTTCAAAGAGACAGAGAAAAAGAAAGACAATGCTAGAGGAATACCTCTGTATGGATTTTTCTTTTTTTTTTCTTTTTTTCCTTTCTTTCTATTTTTGTTCTTTTATGTTATAATTTCAAAGCCCAATTTCTTTCATAATATTTTCTTGTCATAGAATCCAACATCTGTGTCCCTGCATCCCTGCAGCATTATTAGAAATGCAAAATAAAAGATTACGAAAGCCTTGTCGTCGATGTTATTTTAGTCTTTCTTTATTATTCACTCCTACGAAAAAGCAACAATAACTCAGAACCCGCAAGGCCCGCTACGAACGAGCCAAAAACGACGTGCCACGACTGCCGGGCTGACTGCGTCGGAAGGGCTCTTGGGAGGCAAACTCCCCAAGACTCTCGCATCCGTCGGGTAGGCTCTGACTGCTTTTCTTAGCAATCCGTGCCTCCGCGCAGAACGGGAGGGAGCCGCCCCAAGCCGAGCAATCCTCGTCATGCGTCTATTCTTGTCTGTTGGTAGACTACGCAGGAACTCTCTTCCTCCAAGAACCCGCCGCCCCCTCTCCTCTGCCTCTCGGCATCGTCGTTCGGTTGGTCTTACTTGTCTGCGTGTAGGCTTCTTGTGCAGTCCCTGCCCGTCTTCAAAGCCCCTGACAACAACGGTCGTCTTCCTATTACGCCGAGGCACGGAAGAAGAAAACCACTAGGAAGAAAAACCAGCAAACCAATAGGACTCCCAGGAGCCTGGTTGCTGCTGTTCTTTGCCTCCGCCGTCCTGAGCATGCTCCCCTCAGCTGACGTCAAACGAAATTCATGCCTCGAAGGGCAAAGGAAGACACCGCTACTTTGGGGGTCTAAAATAGAAACTGGATTACAAAAAGGCTTAAGCTTTTAATTATTTATGCTTATGTTTTTAGTTGTGTTATTTTTCTTCTTGATTTTGAATCTCTCTACGTCTGAAAAAAGGCTAGCAGTCTGGACTGTTTGATGATTCTCCTGTTCTAATCACGTAAGACTGATTTCCTCGACCCCGGACAGGTCGTATTCTTCCTCCATTCGAAACCCACTTTCCAGCCAGGGCTGCAGGTGATCTCTCACCTTCCAGAAACTCTCGTAGGAGCCCCCGGCATTCCTACACGTATCTTACTACGGAGTATGTAGCCAAAGGCGCTCTGAGATGCGGATACTGATTCGGAAACGGTCATAAGCATACACCGAAGAGCATTTTCATAGCCACTGCCGTCTATGCTCGGTCAGATGTGCCTTCATCGGGAAACTCGTGACTCTTGTGTTTCGCGGGACGACCACGGCGAAGGCGAGATGACATGACAGCCCTAGCCCTCAGACGCCGTCATCCCAAGCCGGTGGCAAGGGGCAAGCAAATCCCGTTGCGCGGCTGGCGTGTTTCCATGTTTCCGTCTGCCATCAGGGCCTTCTGGAAGCGGGGAAGAGGGCGGCCGACAAAAATAGACGGGGGCTCTGTAGACCCAAAAGAAGGGTTGCACTGGGGCACTGGGGTGCTCCCGCACGTGTGGGCTTGGGAGAAAGCAGTGCTGGCAGATACCGTTGTAGGTGGATAAAAAGAGGGGAGGATGAGGATGAGAGCTGCTGCGCATTCCGGCTGGCTGGTGTTCCGAGAAACGGGCTGGCGGATGCCCATTGGCCGGGGCGCGTAGGAAAATAGGAAACAAATTAAGGTTGTTTTATTCTTAACTCGACTGCGACGCTGCGTCTCTGTCAGTAAGGTGTCCAGCGGGCGTGTCAGCTTCCGAGAGAGGCTGAGCCTCTTTTCTCAGCGCCACGCTTGGCGAGCACACCCACACAGCCCGAGCAGCAAAGCAGACCAGCCTTGAGTCTCACTTACACGAGAATGCTCCGCAAGACGCTATTTTTTATTTTCCTTGTGTGGTGCGGATGACAGAGCCTCGACGATGCAGCGGCCATGCGGCCCCCCTCCAAAAATATCACCGCCCGAGGAGGCGGACCAGCAGCGCAACGTCAGATTGTGTGAGATCCAGCGAGGAGATCGCACAAGCTCTGTGTGATGCCGACGATGGAGATGGCCCGTTGTGTTCTTTTGCCCGTCGTCGATTTTTCTATATGAGGCGAGGTTGTCCGACGCTGAAATCGTCAAATCTTTTTCTTTTCATCAACATCTTCAAAACATCTTCAGCATCTTCAACCACAACAAACACTTTCCATTCTACAATCTTCACAGCTCTCTACAACAACAACCATCTACCTCTTTCACGCACCCAACCTCCACCAGACCTTCAAAATGTTTGCCAAGTCCACCTCCGTCGTCGCTGTCCTGGCCGCTGCCGCCGGCCTCGCCTCGGCCCTGCCCGCCGGCACCCCCACCCCCCGCGACCTGGCCTCGCGCACCGTCCCCGAGACGGGCGTCACCCACACCGTCGTCGCCGGCCTCGGCGGCCTCCACTTCGACCCGGACAACGTGGTCGCCGAGGTCGGCGACGTCGTCGAGTGGCACTACCTGCCCGCCAACCACTCCGTGGCCCAGTCCTCGTTCGGCGCGCCCTGCGTGCCCCTCAACACGGGCGACGGCTACTTCTCGGGCTTCCAGCCGACGGCCGAGGGCCAGGCGCCCGACGTGTTCCAGATCGTGGTCGAGGACACCAACCCCATCTGGTACTACTGCGCCCAGACCAAGGGCAACCACTGCCAGGCGGGCATGGCCGGCGTGATCAACCAGAACTTCAACTCGGCCAACACGCTGTCGGCCTACATCGCCGCCGCCGCGCTGACGGGCGTGTCGCAGATCCCGCCCGTCGTCCAGGGCGGCGCCGTGATCCCCAACCCCAACCCCCAGGGCGGCTTCTAAGTGGCGCAAGGGCGAGACGGCAATATGGGGTCATCTCTTGTGCTGATCCTATCAGCTCCCCGTCTTTAGACTTTTTGTCTACTTTTCTTTCTACTGTTCTTTCTTCTTTTCTTACTTATTTTCTTTCCATCTTTCTTTCTCTCTTCTGCATTACGGAATGGCATTTGGATCAACGAGCATGGAGGCATTCGACTGGCGCTTGGCTACTTCGGAAAGGCATCCAAAGGGCACTGAATTAGACAGGCATACACGGGAGAAATGGTTCTGCATGGCTAAGGATATCGGCGTCTGTTCTGTTTGTTTTTTTTTGGTCTCTCATTTGGTTTTCTTTTCCTCTTCATAAAAACTACGCAGCATAACCAACAGCTGGCTGTACCACTGTCCTTCTCAATTATAAAATACATTATTTTTTCTGAGACGTCGCGCGCGTATGACAAAACGCTGTACAAAAAGTGAAGAAAAAGAAGGGAAAAATGGCGAGAATCTAATTTCTTTCATGATATCTAGCACTCGATCTTTCCGCCCTGTGCCTGCTTTATTTCTTTCGCGCTTCCCAGCCGACAATGGCAGCAGAGAACCTTCAGTCTCTCCTTAGAAATAATAATAATAAAAATCCCCGTTTTAGCAATGCTGATTTTCATGCCCCCAGCAATGCTTCTACTGGCATCTACTCATCGGCCGCTACGGACGAGACTTGGCCGACACATTCGCCGAAGCCTACACGGTGGCCAGACTCGAGCGTGCCATGCCCCGTCATCGTGACGGTGTCGCCGTCCTTGAGGAACACTCTCGAGTCACCTATACTAACAGAGATCTCTTTCTTGCCACCCTCGTTCATCTCCAGCAGGCTGCCGTAATTGCGCCCGCCAGCGCTGGGGGGGCCGCTGATCGTGCCCGTGCCCAGTAGATCGCCGGTGCGAAGCGGGCAGCCGCCTACTGTGTGGTGGGCAATCATCTGCGGAAAGGACCACTGCAGGTGGCTTGATTTAACACGCGTGATCGTAGCGGTGACCGCTGACGTGCTTCCTCGGGGGGCTAAGATGCATCGGTTAGAGTCTTGCGCGGTTTCACCAAGATTCACGAAAAGGGTACACTGCTCACTTGTCAGATGTACAGCCAGGTCGAGGTCAAAGACGGTCTGTGCAACCAGTGGATCCAGGTACGGCAGCAGGGGCTCGGGTGGCACCATGGCGGGCACGCAGAACGGTTCTAGGGCGTCCGCCAGCACGACCCAGGGGCTGATGGTCGTCATGAAGTTCTTGCCGTTGAAGGGTCCCAGCGGCACGTACTCCCAGCTCTGGATGTCGCGCGCGCTCCAGTCGTTGAGCAGCACGTAGCCAAAGATGTAGTCCTCGGCGACGGCGACGTCTATCGAGGTGCCGAGCGGGTTGTGCTTTGCGATAAAGCAGCCCAGCTCTAGCTCAAAGTCAAGCTTCTCCGTAGCACCGAACGCGGCTCTGGTTCCTGTCCGGTCCAGCATCTGCCCCCGCGGCCGCCGCACATCCGTCCCAGACACCACCACGCTGGAGGCCCGGCCGTGATAGGCAATGGGCAGAGAGTTGTAGTTGCGCGGCAGGGGATTGTCGGGATCGCGGAACAGTGCGCCGACGTTGCGGGCGTGGTGGGCCCCGGCGTAGAAGTCGGTGTAGTCGCCGATGGCCATGGGGAGGTACAACTTGACAGCGCTCTGCGGGAGGATGGCCTTCGTGCAGAGGTCCTTATTGGCTCGTAAGGAGTCCCGTTTGGGGAAAACAGTCCCGTCGCTCAGCAGCTCTTGGAGCACGGCCCGTACCTCGCGGTGGACCGGCCTGCCGAGCGCAGCGAATGCATTGAGCGTCGGCTGCGCAAAGATGTCCCTGTGAACGCCGCCATCGCCCAGCCGCAGCAACCGGAACTCGTGCTGAAAGGAGGCTTCGGCCGACAGCACTTTCAAGTCCACGATGTCGTCGCCCAGGGCCACGGCTGCATGTGGCTGGCCATCGTCGGGCGTGGTGACGATGCCGAAAGGCAGGTTGAACAGCGAGAAGTCGCTGTCCGACGGGATTTTGACCCAAGACATTGCGCGTGATGGGAGATGTCGAAAAAAGAGTTTGCCGATGTCGTCTGCATCTCCTTGCGTGAGGGTTCGAGGCCGACGATGTTTTGATGCCGCCTTCCGTTTCCTCAGCGGCCGTATTACATTACTGTGACGTCGGTTGCTGCTGTCCAGGCAATCCCGACGGAAGCCGTCGCTAGCCCCGCCTTCCCCCAATTCCGCGCGCGCGCGCCGGGCTGCGTTTTCTGTCTGTCTCGTGCGCCATTGGTAAAGATGAGAGGCTCTTTAAATCGGGAAAGAGGAAACATAAAAGGAAAGATTAAAAAGAATTAGTAAAAAGAAAAAGAAAACAAAAAAAGAAAACAAAAAAAGTACGCAAAAAGGAAACATAAAAAGAAAGACGGAAGGCGCTCTGCCCTCGCTGTTAGCTGGGAAGCGAGAATGAAAGCAAAGTGCGCAAAGATCGAGTAATATCAGATATCATGTTGAAGAATCAAATTCCCGCCGATGTTTATTTCGTCTTTCTTTTTTTGTGTTTCTCCGTTTTCTATCCTTGTCCTTCTATTTTGCCCAGTCGCTCAAACCAGATCTTTTCGGAGTGCGTCGTGCATCTATCTGCTCTCCCCATGGACGTACTGCACCTCTTTGGCCATTGACATCTTAATCGCTTGTCTTGTTCCCTGACATCTACCCTACCCCCCCCGGGTTTCTTTTGCACCTCTGGGTAAATGGCGGATCTAGCCTTGGCAGCTCTTGCTGCGAACTGCCGTGCGCTTCCCTGCATATGGGCCATGTAGGGTCGGCTCTAAGGCTCTGCGGAGTCTGTCGCTTTTGTCGAAAGCAATTTGCAGTCTCGCTATAGTCTCACGGCGGGCTCTCAGCAGGCCCTGCCGTATTTCCAACATCTCTCGCTGACGGCCTGGGTTTCGCGTTTTGCTTACAACGGAGCTCCCTGACAACAGACAAGCCTTCGGACATTTTGGGCCGGTGGCGGAACCAACAAAGCCAGCCGTTCTCGGCATTGCAATAGCAGGTGTCCCCTGCCGTGTGGGAAACAGCCTGCATTCCGTCAAGACGTTCTATTCGAAAAGTCCCTGTGGGGGCGGAACCGTAGTTGGTGTCTATCGGTGACTTGGATGAAAGGAAGAAGGGAAGAAAGGTCGAAAATCAAACAACGTCCGTAGGCTTCAACTTCAACTGCAACACAGATTTGTATCTTCATTTCATGTAATGTTTCCTGCCTTCCCATCTGTTAGTCAACTTCAACCGACTGCACTCATTATTTTCTTTTCCTTTCCTGCAGCTGCACACCCACAGACTGCAGAAATTCCAAGCGAGACGTTCTGGCCTCTCCGCCTCCTCGGCGTTCGGTGTTCGACCGTGTAAAAGAAAATAAATAAAGGAAATAAAAAGGAAACAAGCGAGCGGATGTCGTATAATACGGAAAAGAGGAGACCGTTTATCCTTTTTGTTTCCCGAGTAATTGCTGGCCCCAGATATCTTCCGTCGATCCCGTCCCGCCCCTTTGCTCGTGCGTGTGCCAAGATCGTTCAATATAAAGAAAACAAAGTAGACAAGCATCCGGTCCTCAATCGTGTCCCGTCCCAGAACGGATAATAATACCACCTGGCTAGTCATAAGTCCCGAGAAAGGAGAAAGAGCACGGCGATACGAAAGCAGCAGGGACCACATATGCACCCCGTGTTTGTGGCCCTCTTTTTCTTTCCTCTGCCTTCTCGTCTATGTCCCTTTCCCTTTCCCCAGGCTGCTTCCCCGCAAGAGGGATCCATTTAGCCCTATTAGTGGAACAACAGCAGCACGGGCGAAGAAATGGCATGGGCATGGCCGACTCGCCTCGCTAATTGGCACATATGCAGTACGGATTCTGACAGCTCGACAGTCGACTCACCTTCTGAATAAACTTGGAGGGGCCAGGACAAGAAGACCAAAGTGCGGAGGAAGTAAATAAAGCCAGATTAAAAGAGACGAGAGATACATTTACTCCGCACGAGTCGTGTGCAAGAATGGACAAACCAACAGCCAGGGACACTCGAGGAGACAACCATAATCTATCATGGACTCCGCCTCCGGGACTGCGGATGTTGAAGCGCAATAAAATAACCAGGGGCGAATAGCGATTGAACAGAGAAAATATAAATATATATTGAAAATATAAGAAAATAGACACCGGAGAGGGTGGGCGAGCAGGAGTCAGTTCCAGTTCGTGGCCAAGGGATGGCTGCCCCTTTTCATATAACTCACCCTCCCGGTCTTTTGAAAAAGAGACGATTGCCCGGGACCTCGGTCTAGGAAACCATCCAGGTAGAGGCAAACACCGCAGATTGACCCTCTCTTTGCTGCAATTGTCTTTATCGTTGTCGACTTGGACCATGGCAGTTCTCCGCAAGCTGACCGCTGCTGCGGCAGCAGCATCCTTCTGTATGTGAAGAAGAAGAAGGCCAAACGAATAAAAAGAAAGAAAAGAAAAAAGGAAGAAGCAGCCAGCAGGAGACTAACACCCTTGCAGGGCTCAGCCCGGCCGCGGCGGCCGTCCGCAGAGACGCCAACGTCACCTGCACAGCCGTCCCGTCTAACCAGACGTACGACTACATCGTCATCGGCTCGGGCGCCGGCGGCATCCCCATCGCCGACCGCCTCAGCGAGGCCGGCCACAGCGTGCTGCTGCTGGAGAAGGGCCCCGTGTCGTCGGGCCGCTGGGGCGGCACCATGAAGCCCAAGTGGCTCGAGGGCACCAACCTGACCCGCTTCGACGTGCCGGGCCTCTGCAACCAGATCTGGCACGACTCCATCGGCGTCGCCTGCACGGACCTCGACCAGATGGCCGGCTGCGTGCTGGGCGGCGGCACCGCCGTCAACTCGGGCCTCTGGTGGAAGCCGAACCCGCGCGACTGGGACACCAACTTCCCGGACGGCTGGAAGTTCGACGACATGGCCAACGCCACGCAGGAAGTCTTCTCGCGCATCCCGGGCACCACCCACCCGTCCATGGACGGCAAGCTGTACAGCCAGCAGGGGTTCGAGATGCTGGGCGGCGGACTGCGCGCCGCCGGCTGGCAGGAGGTCGTCCCCAACGACCACCCGGACCTCAAGAACCACACGTTCGGCCACAGCACGTTCATGTACTCGGGGGGCGAGCGGGGGGGTCCGCTGGCGACGTACCTGGTGTCGGCCAGCCAGCGCAAGTCGTTTGCGCTGTGGCCCAACACGATGGCGAAGCGCGTGGTGCGCAAGGCCGGGCACGCGACGGGGGTCGAGGTCGAGTGCGCGAGCAGCGGGAACGGCCACAGCGGCGTCGCGCAGCTGACGCCCGGCACGGGCCGCGTGATCCTGTCGGCCGGCACGTTCGGCTCGGCCAAGCTGCTGTTGCGCAGCGGCATCGGCACCTACGACCAGCTCAACGTGGTCAAGAGCTCGACCGACGGGCCGACGATGATCGGCAGCGAGGAGTGGATCGACCTGCCGGTCGGCTACAACCTGAACGACCACGTGGGCGTACGTTTTCGAGTTTCCCTGGTGTTATCGTCTGTTTTTTCTTCTTTTCTCTTTTTTCGTGCCGACACTGACTGGCCATATAGACCGACATTGAAATTGCCCACCCTGACGTCTTCTTCTATGACTACTACGGCGCGTGGAGCGACCCCGTGGTCAGCGACGAGTCGGTGTATCTGGCCAACCGCACCGGCATGCTGGCCCAGGCGGCGCCCAACCTGGGCCCCATGTTCTGGGAGTCCATCCGCGGCACCGACGGCGGCATCCGCCACCTGCAGTGGCAGGCCCGCGTCGAGGGGACGGTCAATAGTGAGTCCAAAAGAGTGAGAGAGGAACAAAAGGTTACGCCGAGACTGACGTTGTAGCCTCCATGACCATCACGCAGTACCTCGGCACCGGCTCCGTCTCGCGCGGCCGCATGACCATCACCAAGCGCCTGGACACGTTCGTGTCGACGCCGCCGTACCTGCACGACGACTTCGACAAGGAGGCCGTCGTGCGCGGCATCGAGAACCTGGTCAAGACGCTGGCCCCTGTCAAGAACCTGACCTGGATCCGCCCGGCGCCCAACGTGACGGTGGCCGACTACGTCAACTCGGTAAGTCCACTCTGCCCCTGCATACCACCGGGACTGAGAAGACGGAGTACTGACTGCCCTAGATCCCCGCCAAGCCGGCCCAGCGCTGCTCCAACCACTGGATCGGCACGGCCAAGATGGGCCTCGACGACGGCAGCAAGGGCGGCACCGCCGTCGTCGACCCCAACACCAAGGTGTACGGCACGGACAACATCTTTGTGGTGGACGCCTCCGTGTTCCCGGGCCACATCACGGGCAACCCGTCGGCCATGATTGTGATTCTGGCCGAGCACGCGGCGCGCAAGATCCTGGCCCTGCCGCCGCCGGCCAAGACGGCACGGCTCCGGTTGTGAGTCGGCGTGTGGAATGTGAAAGAAAAGGGAAGAAAGAAAAGGAAAAAAAAAAAGGGTATGGAGTGACCCCCAAAATGCAGTAAGAAAAACAAACAAAACCTTGCTCCCTCCCTGGACGATATTTTCTTGTATATATTTTCAATTTTCTGTTTTCGAACGGACCGCCGTAGTCTTGTTGCTCTACCAGAGAACGTTGAAACATAACCTCTGTGGGTGTGGACACACTGATTTTCAGTAAAGGAAGTATACCATTTTTGCGATATGATAAATAACTACTGAACAACAATTGAGACACGATAAATAACTGCCGCGGAGACAGTCGTCGACTATGCCAAACCCGGGGGCTGTACCATAACTGCCCCACGAGGCCCCTTCTCCCCAGCAGACTATTAAATTCCTCTTCGCTCTGCGAAGCGGCTCTATACACGGGATTGGGCGCGGTGTCCGGGTCACTCCCAGTTGTAGCTGGGGGGGGACCAGAAAGCCTCAGGCCTGAGCCACGGCGTCATGTCAATCTCGCGTGACGGGTCATAGCTGTCGCACTGGGCAAACTGCACGCGGTCCTCACTCTCCTCCCGGGCCTGGTAGAGCCAGTAGTTGGTGATGACCGCCTCGTAGGCATCGCGCAGGGCCGGCAGATGCACGACATTGTTGACGCAGTACTCGACCGTCTTGGGGTCCATCGGCCGCTTGGCAATGATGCCGGACGGCTTGAGCAGGTTGGTGGCTCTCTTGATCAGGCACCACCGGAGGAGCTCCACGCCGCCGAGTTGCAGGTCCGACGCAACGCACTCGCGGAGGCCGTAGAGAAGCGTCTTGTCGCCGTCGCGCGACGCATTCTCGAGAAGCTGGATGTCGATCACGCCGTCGAGCGTGACGTCGTAGAGAGCCCAGAGCGCGTCGGCGTCCCTCCTCACGTCCCACGCGGCCTTGAGAACGTTCGCGTCCTCGAGGATGGACTGGAGGGTGGTCTTGCCGTCCTCCGCGGGCGTCGTGAAGGCCGCCTTCTGGAGGGTTTGGACGTCGATGACCCGCGTCACCTCCTGCGGGTCGACGCGCACGGCGATCGTGGAGACGGTTCCATGGCGGCCGACTTGGTCGCCCTCGAGGTGGATGTAGAGCGTGCACTCGTCCGGGATGGACGAGAGGAAGGCTGTGAGATCCGCCTTGGAAGAGATCAGGACATCGGTAAGGTCAGGAGGCTCGCAGCCGGCATATCTACGTGCGACTGCATCTGTATATGCGTAGGGATCATTGGGTGCGTTGACTTTGAAAGACATGCTGCTTTTAGAAACGACGGGGCCCTCCGAAGCGCCAGAGGACTCGGGGGTAAAAGGAGTCTCGGGAGTAACAGGAGTCTTGGGAGTAGCAGGAGTCTCGGGACTGAGAGGAGTCTCAGAGGTATTGAGGATTTTTATCGATGCGATCAAGCGTGCAAGCCGCCAAATCAGGCGGACGATTAGGAAGAACATGGCGGCGTTTCTGTTTCAAATCTGGAGAGATGAAGCGAGACCGACGCAAGAAACGGTTTTTTTATACTCGGGCGGCATCCCATTACTAAGGCAAATTTCAAATAAGGTTCGAACCATCCCTCTGAGCAGCGTTGGCGGAAGAGGGCCGCACTCGCCACGCTCGCAGCAAGGTCAGGTGAACATCGCCTCGAACGAGCACTCGTCGCGACATCCAGCTGGCCGAGCGTGGATGAAGGCCGCAAAGCTGCTGCCTCCCTCCTCCCTCCCTGCCAATGTAGGGCGGAGCCTTATCGCGGGATCACGAGATATCCCTCCCGACGATGCTGGGTATATTTTGTCGTCTTTCTCATCGTCAGAACAGAGTTCCATGTCCTTCTTTTCCTCGGCTGCTCTCGCACTGTTTGCCAGAACATTCTCCTTTTTTTCTTCTTTTTTCTTTTTTCTTTTTTTTCGGCCATCTCACATGCCATTCAGTTTCGACGACATTCACGAGAGGAACGTTCCGCCGTCACCTTTCTTGTCAGAACGTCCGCGTAGAGGTAGGACAAGATTTAGGAAGCGGCTCATGGCTTTGTTAGTGCCCGGTTGACTCTCACGCCGAGTGTGGGGAAATTCGTCCAATCACGCAACCGGGGAGTCACACGCCGTAACGTAGTATTCCGTACTTCTTGCGGATGTCGCTCGATCCGGGAGCACATAAGAACCAGCCCACAAGCCGGCCAAGAGAGACTAGACACGGAACTGGGACAGACACTTGACTTCCGTATTCGCATCAGTCGCATCACCAACAGCCAGCAACCATGGCTTCCACGTCGTCGAACCAGGAGCCCGAGAACATCAAGGCCCGCATCAAGGCGTCCTACGACGCCATCGCGCCGGTATACAATGCCTGGACCGTCGGGCACTCACCCCAGCGGCTCGCCTATCTCCGCCGTCTGATTGCCCTGCTGAGGCCCGCAGAGCCGGAATCCGGATCCGACGCCGCCGCGCCGCCGCGCCGCCTGCGCGTCCTCGAGCTTGGCTGCGGCGCCGGCCAGCCCGCCACGGCGCACCTGCTCACGGCCCTGGCGCCCGTCCACGTCACGGCCAACGATATATCGTCGTCGCAGATTGATCTCGCCAAGGCGGCACTCGGAGAGCACGGCGAGAAGGTCGCCGCCGCCGCCGCCGCAGGCAGCACGGTCGACTGGGTCGAGGGAGACATGATGGCGCTCGCGTTCGCGGACGGCAGCCTCGACGCCGTGCTCGGCTTCTACAGCATCATCCACCTGCCGCTCGGCGAGCAGGTCGAGCTGCTGACGCGCATCGGCCGGTGGCTGCGGCCCGGCGGCTACCTGCTGGCCAACTTCGCCGAGAACGCCGCGCCGGCCGTCGTGCACGACAGCTGGCTGCACGAGAAGGGCTGGATGTTCTGGAGCGGCTGGGGCGTCGAGGGCACGGAGGGCAAGGTGCGCGACGCGGGGCTGGAGCTGGTCGTCAGCCAGGTCGAGAAGGACGACGTGGAAGCCGCCAATTTCCACTGGGTGATCGCCCAAAAGCCGGGCGGGAACTGAAGGCCTGGAGAGCAGAGAAAATGTCGGGAATATAGGCCTTTTTCAAGCTGTTTTTAGTGAGATAAGCAGCGTACTTCGTATTGCTGTGCTAAGTGTGATTACATAATAATCCAGACCATCAGCCGAGGGCCCCACTTCGCTCACCATTGACGTATCGCGTGGCTGCCTTTTTTAAGGCGGGTTGGCGCCGTTGCTCCTTCCTGCTTTCCCCATGCAGGTTTGAGCTTCCTGGGTCTTTCCGAGGCCAAGCTTTACTTCTCTCCGACCTCACTTTTCCTCTCTACCACGCAACCCCCAGATCGCCAGCCACCCACACACAAGCCATGGCGACGGCAATGACTCGCCGAGCGCTTGCTCCGGTCCTCTGTCGCAACCCCGCAGCGCTCCGGCTGCTGCCACAGCTCTCGTCAGCAGCAGCGATCTCGACGGCGTCATCGACAGCACTACGAGGCATCACCACAGCAGCCTCGCGAACGGCACTACCCACACGGCGCGACCAGGCACAACAGGCACTGCAGAGCCAGCAGCGGTCGCTGCAGACCACGGCGCCGCGGTCGCTCCCCGGACCGTCGCCGCTGCTGGGCGCTATCGGCGGCTTCGGCGGCTCGGCCTCCGGCATTCCGGCCGCCTACTTCCAGAAGCCGTCGCTGCCGGCCAACACCATCATCCGCTTCGTGCCGCAGCAGACGGCCTGGATCGTCGAGCGCATGGGCAAGTTCCACCGCATCCTGGAGCCCGGCCTGGCCATCCTGATCCCCTTCCTCGACCGCATCGCCTACGTTAAGTCGCTCAAGGAGGTCGCCCTCGAGATCCCCAGCCAGAGCGCCATCACGGCCGACAACGTCACCCTCGAGCTCGACGGTGTGCTCTACACGCGCGTCTTTGATGCCTACAAGGCGAGGTATGCGACCTTCCACCCCACCTACCCCTGACCCGTTTTTGTTCCTGCTCGTCATTCAGCTCGTCGTACTGACCCCCCCCTTCCAGCTACGGCGTCGAGGACGCCGAGTACGCCATCTCGCAGCTCGCCCAGACGACAATGCGCAGCGAGATCGGCCAGCTGACCCTCGACCACGTCCTCAAGGAGCGCGCCGCCCTCAACACCAACATCACCCAGGCCATCAACGAGGCCGCCCAGGCCTGGGGCGTCACCTGTCTGCGCTACGAGATCCGCGACATCCACGCCCCCGCCGCCGTCGTCGAGGCCATGCACCGCCAGGTCACGGCCGAGCGCTCCAAGCGCGCCGAGATCCTCGAGTCCGAGGGCCAGCGCCAGAGCGCCATCAACATCGCCGAGGGCAAGAAGCAGAGCGTCATCCTCGCCTCCGAGGCCCTGCGCGCCGAGAACATCAACCGCGCCTCCGGTGAGGCCGAGGCCATCCAGCTCAAGGCCAGCGCCACCGCCCAGGGCATCGACTCCGTCGCCCGCAGCATCGCCGAGGGCCGCGACGCCGCCCACAGCGCCGTCGCGCTGTCCGTCGCCGAGAAGTACGTCGACGCCTTCGGCAAGCTGGCCCGCGAGAGCACCGCCGTCGTCGTGCCCGGCAACGTCGGCGACATGGCCGGCCTGATCGCCACCGCCCTCGGCGTCTACGGGAAAGTCGGCGAGGCCGCGGCCAACCCGCGCGCCGTCGCCCGCCAGGTGCTCGAGAAGCGCGGCGTGGTCGACGCCGGCGGCGAGAGCGACGACGCGGTGGCCGCTGCTGCTGCCGACGCCGCGGAGCTCGAGGCGCTGGACCCGTCTGCCAGGAGCAGGGTCATCCGCGACCGTATCGTCGAGGACTTTGACAAGGCCGCCGCCGGGCGGCGATAGATACGTCCGGGACGAAGAAATCATACGCCCAGTCGAAGGGAAAATACGAGAAAAACAGGAAGGGGAAAAAAATTGTAACTCATTGTATAGATATGGCACACCAAATGTCGTTTCCGTTGTAATTTGTACAGGCTGTATAATGTATGTTTGTCGAAGAGAGGAGGCGGATCGACGGAAAGAGATGGGGGAGTTTTGCATGGCGTTTAGTTCTTCATGGGAGGGTGGTAAGTAGGAAGGGTGAAAAACAAAACCAAAAAATACACAGCAAAATACGGGGCGGAAAGGCACTGGCATTGGTTTGCATTCTCGTATCCTGCTTTTGAAAAGCTCCGCACATTCGATAGGAATTCACTACAATTTCTTTTATTGTCAAAAATTTCTGTTAAAAAGGGTTGTATCCAATTCTCTGGTGGCTGAATTAAGAACAAACATCATTATAGCCCCAGGGATTTCCATCCTAGAATCTCTTTCGGATCTTCATATCTGTGTTTTTATATTACACGCCCAGCTCGACGCCGATGGCATCCAGGGCCTCCCCGACCAGGGCCAGCGTCTTGGCGTCCCCTGCCGTGCCCGCCACCTGCACGGCCTGGACCATAAGCGGGTACAGCCGCAGCAGGTGCTTGCGCGCCTCGCTGTCGACGCCTTCGAGGTCCGGGATCGCACCGGGCTCCGACTTGAGGTCGACGAGGCACCGCAGGATGCGGCTCAGCTCGCGCCGCTGCGACAGCGGCTGCGGCATGTGGCCCCGCAGAGGCTGGTCCGACACGTACGACCGGATCGTCAGCGCGCACCGCAGAATCAGGTACGGCGCAGCCGTCTGCGCCAGCCGGACGTGGAGCGCGTGCTCCGTGTCGGTCGCCGCAGCCCCGTCGGCCGCCCCCAGCGTCGGCGTCGGCGGCGACGGGCCGACCGTCATCGTCTGGGGCAGCCGCGGCGTCGGCGGGTGCACAACAATCGACGGCTTGTCGAGGTCCTCGTCGTGCGCCGCGACGAGGGAGAAGAGCTCGTCGAGGCAGACGTAGCTCATGTTGGCACGCTTCGTGGGCGGCGGGTCGATCGTGCGCCCGCGCCCGGGCTTGTACAGGCTGCCCAGATCACCAGCGACGGCCTCGCTAGGCTCGTCGCCGTTGGTATAGCCCGCGCTTCCCCGATAGATGAGCGCTGCGTCGGCTGGTGCTGGGGGGTGGACGATGGAAATGCGGAAGAGGCCCTCGGCGTACGCCTTTCTCGTCTTCTCGGCGACGGCCCCCGCGCCGAGCGACGGAATGATGAGCTCGCGCAGCTTGTGGAACGCATCCACGTCAAACTGCTGGTCACCGGCAACCACGCGGTCATCCTGCGGGGCCTGCTCGTGGTGGAGATCCGCGCCGATGATGCCGTTGGAAATCTTGGCAATGATGTCCCACGCCGCCTGGAACGCCGAGCGCGGCACCGACTTTTCTTTGAGATGCGGCAGCGTCGTCTCTAGGATGGCAAGCGCCGCATTGACGGCCGCCTTCCATGGCTGGAGGCTTTTGGTGGTGATTGGGAATTGGTATTTCAGCGTGATCGGTTTAGCCAAGGCAGCGAGCGCCGTCGGGAACGCGCCGCTGGAAAAGACCTCGTGCCCATCGGCCTGCAGCGTGATCTGGCGGTGCAGAATCGCCATGCTCTCTTTCGACATGGCCACGAACGTGCGATTCCTCTGCGGAGACGTGTCGACCAGCTCAAACGCCATGGAGACGAACTCGGCCAGCTGGATGATGACGGCCGAGGAAGCACCGCGGATATCCGTCCGGATGACCGTGAACACCTTGAGGATCTGGCCTTGGAGCGGCGTCATGTATTCGATGTCGTTGGCGTAGCTGCCTGGGCTGGCGCATAGGACGGCGTCCCGGAGGAGGCGGATGGCCTGCTGGATTTTGTCTAGGTCCATCTCCGCACGCATCAACCGCTCGATTTCAAGAAATGCGTTCACCCAGGACACGAGGCACTTCTGGTTGTCCTCCGGCTTGGTGCTGATCTTTTCTTTTGCTGGCTCTGTCTGAGATGCAGGCACACCTCGAGACCAAAGGCTCCAGGACAGACCGACCGCCTTCTTGTCAAACGCCCACCGCGAGCGGCCGTCGTTCTTGGCCAGGAGGCCGCCGAGGCTACCAAAGACGGCCGTGTTGACATCCAGTGCCTTGAAATCAAGCATTGTCGCAAAGTGCTCTAGCAGCTCTTGCCACAGCGACGAGAAAACAGAATGCGGGACAAGCACGTCGACATAGTTTGCTAGGAGCTCTGAGACGCCATTCACGATCACAACAGCAGTCTCATTCCATTCCGCAGAGACGGACCTGCTGGCGCCCTTTTCTGAAGCTGCTCGTAGTCGACCTTCCGTGGAAGAAAGAAGCCTGAAGATGACGGATCGAATGCATACCGACCACGCTTCGGCAGTCAGGCTGTTGCCATACGCGTGGATGATGCGGAGAAGAGTCTGGACGGCGCCTATTTTATGGAAGTTGTTGTTAGTGGTTTGCACACGGCTTCGAGTTTCAGATTTGCAAGATCAGATTATAACTTACTATTTCTCAGCTCAAGCCGTTGGTCGGTTGTGACGGCTGTCAATCTCAGGAGAAGTAGCATCCAGAGCGCGGCACCAGATCCAGGGTGAGAAGTGTTGTTTGCCAGCTTGACTAGCGCGGCGTCGCTAGAACCTCCCTCCATTGCCGCTGCAATGGACATGGAATTGCTCCGGCCGTGGAGGAAGTCCGATATGGCCCAGTAAAACGTCACCGTCTGCGGGCAAGAAAGTCAGAATTGATGATATAATCATAAAGAAAGCAAAGGAAGACAAACCGTGAGAGCAACGTTGAGGTCGTCATCTTGTGAGCAGAACTTGTAGAGAGTATTGACGAGATCGAGATAGCACGTATTGGGCAGCGAGGAAAGGAAATCAGAGCAAATCAGTTGTAGCGACGCAAAGGAAGGCTTGATCAGCCGCACCGACCGCGTCGTTAAAACTCCCTCAGAAGAGTCGAGTCGGCCGTCGCTTTGGGACACAGATGGAGGCCTATTCTCCGTGAAAAGACTGTCGATGATTTCAAACACAACGTTCCACCCGCTGACGAGGGCCTCGCCGCTGTCTTCGAGAAGGCTCTTGAGGCCGTCCAATATGACTTTGTGGATATCAATGTCTGTGGCATGTGTCGTGATCGATCCGTCGCGGTCTGCCTTTTGCAGCGGGAGTAATGAGTCGCGCAGCGCCTCCAGCAGCCGCAACTGTATGCCGCTGCGAGTGGCCTCTTTCTCCGCGGACACTGCGCTCGTCGCTTCGAGAACAAAGCGCACCAGGGTCTCTGCGGCGCGCATCCGCACCGCGGCCGTCGTAAGTGCTGAGCTAAGCGTGCCGGTGAGCTCGCTGGTCAGAGGCTCCCAGCCTGATACTTCCGGCGAGCTATACAGCAGCCGCTCTAAGTTGATCGATGCAATGTCGCCCAGCTTGGCGAGAACAAACTGGTCCTCTTGCGTATGGCCTGACGCTGGAGCAGTCGTGATGCTCATTACTCTCTTGTGCTTAACAACGGGGGCTTTTAGCCTGCCACCTTCGCCGCCGTCGCCAGGTAGTGCTGACCCGCTACTCTTTCTGGGTGTTGAATCGGGAGACTGGAGAGCGTATGCAGCATCGTCGGCCTCTGACGACTCTGGCCGTTTTTCTAGAAGGCCGCATATAGCCACAATAAACTCGACAAAGGCAGAATTGGGGAAATCCACGGTGCTCTCGAAGAGTCTCGACGCGGCGGTCTCGACCGCCTTGATCTCGGCGCCAAAGTTGGCCAGCAGCATATTTGCTTCGGACTCCGCTTGAGGATCGGCCACCCTGGCCACAGGCAATGTCCGCCCCGCGGCCTTTCCAGAAGAGAACAGCACGAAGTCGGCCTGCTGCAGGGTTTCTAGCACAATTTGCCATGACGACTCCAGCGTTGGGCCAAGAGCAATGCCCAGATTCAGCAGGGCTCTCAGGCAAAGCAGGTTTCTCGTGTTGATGCTCGCAGGCGTCGCATCTGTTGAGACCTGGCGCGGCTTTTCCGACACGGAGGACTGGCTGACCAAGCTGTCGACGCTGAGAAGCCCACGAGCGTTGCCGAAAAGAGTATTCGGTGTGTCTCCGCCAGCCGAGGTGGGCGTCATGGGTCTCGTCCCTGCATTGTGGCACGCAGTAAGTACATTAGGCGGCACAGCAGCCTTGCCCAACGTCGTCAGAAATGCATCGCGTGGCGTGTTCAGCTGCAAGAGACCAGCGACGTGCGTAAACCGCTGAAAGGCACGGACAAGGTTGTGGTAGTACTCCGAGTCCAGAGCAGCATACAAGAACGTGGAGCAGGTGGCGAGAATGGCAGGCCAACAGCGGTCGATCATTTCTGCGTAGGCCTTCACATCCGCGTGCAGGGGGTGGTCCTTGAGGAGGAGCGGGTTTTTAGGGATGGGGTTCTTTTTGAACGATGGC
Source organism: Sporothrix brunneoviolacea (assembly GCA_021396205.1). Taxonomy (NCBI): domain Eukaryota; kingdom Fungi; phylum Ascomycota; class Sordariomycetes; order Ophiostomatales; family Ophiostomataceae; genus Sporothrix; species Sporothrix brunneoviolacea. The sequence continues at coordinate 25,338 of WNYD01000228.1, forward strand.
GATCTTTCGAGGCCCAGAGTAGTTGCAGATGCAGCTTGGTCTTCCTTGCTTGGGGGAGCAGCAGGCGAGCTGGAGCGGCCCTCTTGCTTCTGGCCCTTCTTTCGGCTGCGGCTTTCTCCTGGCACCGTCAGAGGGAGAATGAACTTGGCCAATCCTTCTGAGAGCGAGGTGATGCAAGCGAGGATCAGACTGAAAATATATGATTCGGGGATTGTGAGCGGCTCGGCCTTGTCGAGCTGGTCGATGCACGGAGTGCGGATTGCGCTCCATTGGGAGCTGATGCCCGTGCTGGTTCCCTCCGCTCCGACGGAACCGCTAACAATGCCGGGGATACCACTCGCTTCTAACACGGCCTGGTCGGCCGAACCCCCGCCTCCGGTGAAGCCCGCAACGGGGATCGTAGACTGGTGGCCGAGGCCGATCACGCTCGGCTTCTCGGTCGATACGCGGACGAACGTGGCTAGGAGGTCTTGCAGTATGTTTTTCTCGCCGTCTTGGGCGTCGTACAGAATGTAAATCTGCCGGAGCAGGCTCGGCTCCAAGAAAATGCCCTTGAATGCCTCCAGGCAGAGCACCCGCTTCCACAGGAGCGTGTCGTGGTCCAGCACATGGCTGAGCGCAGCGAGAGCTTCACCGCTCTCCGCAGGCAACAGAGACATGTGTCTCCGAAGGATTGTGTAGAGGACACGGACCAGCCGGACCGCTGTTGGAAAGTTGGGCTTGCTGACGATGCCCCTCGTGAGGAACGGCATGAGCCGAGACCGGAGTACTTGCGTCTGCTCGGGGTGGGTAGAGAAGATCGCGGGATGGTTGGTCAGGACAGACTCAACAAGCTCGAGGCCAAACGTCTGCGGCAGGCTGGAAAATCGCAGGTGCTCAGGGCGGCCAGATTCCGTCAGCAGGCATATGTCGTTGAAGACATGGTAGGCGTCCAGGGCTGCCGGGTGGAGCGCGACGGTTCCATCTTGCACCGGTGCCTCGCCGGCGGGCGGCGACTGCGGATGTGCCTCTGGCGCGCGAGTCAGCCATTGCACGGACTGTGCGTGGTGGGAATCAATGGCAGTCATGAATTGCAACTTACTGTCCTCGACCGCTACTTTGTCAAACACGGAGATCAGCAGCTGCTGCAGCGTCGCCGAGGCCGTGTTGTTGACGACGACATTCTTGCTCGACTGCAGGACGAAGCAGATGTTCAGGGACGTGATGAGCAGGTCGCCGGAGACGTCGCCGGCATAGTTCTGCAGCAGCGACGGCAGCGACTGCAGGATCCGCAGCTGCACATCGAGGCCGCCCGAGGATGCCTCCCTCAGCGCCTGCAGGACCTGGTCCAGCCGGGACCGGGGCACGCCCTTGGCCGCGATCAGCCTCTGGAGGCACACGATGGCAATGCTGGTGAACTTGACCGAGCGCGTGCCGCAGGCAATGATGAATGGGTTCACGAAGTTGGCATGCTGGGAGAGTTCTGCAACGGTCGTCGTCAGCTCCGGTCCTCCTCAGGGAGACGCCATCGCGGCCGCACCGCAGTTCTCACCTGCTCCAATGTGCGCTTCGGAGCTGTCGCCCAGGCTCTTGAGCTCCTCGAGGGACTTTTCCGAGGCCTAGTCGCACGCATTAGCAACTGCCCAGCAGCTGTCTCACAACGTCCAGCCCGTGGCAGCGAGTCCACCCACCTGCTTGAGGTCATTGTGCTTCCGCTTGCTCTCCTGGATCAGGTTGCCGAGCTCCGAAGCCAGCACCTGCGCCGTCATCTTTTTCTAGCAGGTTCAGCAGAGGCTTTCGACATAGTGGGCGCGCGGGCGAGTCTGGGGAGGGCCGTGAAGGGAGCGGGCGTGGGACGGCAGCGGTATTGGATTTCATGCGCCTCTGCAAATTGCCCGGGGCCGCGAAGCCGTGGGAATGGGAGCTCTTGTTGAAATGCATACGTATTCGGATAGTCCGCAGCACGGCAGAATCTCACACCGCCTTTCCGTTTCGGGAAGGGAGACCTGGATCATTCATCAACCCCCCACAGGGAAGGAACCCCGCTGCCTGCTTCGCCCCGTCCAGCGGCAGCAAACGGGGTGCCACAGCCTCTCGTGTCCATTTTCTAGAAGCGCTTGGCCTCCCGCTCTGGCGATCGTGACTCTTTTCCCCCGTCTGCCTCTCTACCACCGCTTTCTCTCTCTCTCTCGGACCGCTTCGCGCCGTCTATCAACCACACCATACGCCATCGACAGTGACTGCGGCGCTGACCATCCCTCAACACAATGGCGGTCGCACAGGTTCCGCGCAACTTCAAGCTCCTCGCCGAGCTGGAGAAGGGCGAGAAGGGCATGGGCGCTGGTAAGCTGCGACGGACGGGCCTCGGCTCGGGGACGGACGGGAGATGGTTGATCTGGTCGTCGACGCACCGGCAGAAGCTGACATGTTGCTTTGCAGGTGCCTGCTCGTACGGTCTGGAGGACCCCGAGGACATCCTGATGACACACTGGCGCGGCACGATCTGGGGACCGCCACACGTGAGTCCTGCCGCCGACCCGACGCGCGTTTGTGTTGCGAAGACGATACGGCGTGCTCTGTTTCTGTGTCTGCTTTTGTATTTCGTTCACGCTGACACTCTCCTTCTCTCTCTCTGTCAGGGCCACCACGAGAACCGGATATACGAGCTGAAGATGCAGTGCGGCGCGAACTACCCCCAGGAGCCGCCGGTGATCAACTTTGTCAGCCAGATCAACCTCCCCGGCGTCAATAACGTGGACGGCCTCGTGGACAAGAACTCGATCGGCATCCTCCGCGACTGGGAGGCCATCTCGGCGCAGCTGTCTAAGAATCCGCGGCCGAAGGAAGACCCGCTCAGCCTCGAGTCCGCCCTGATCGCGATACGGAAGTATGTGAATGCAGAGCGACGACGAGGCAATATAGACGCCTTTCCTTCTTGCTAACAAGCTTTCTCGTCTCAGATACATGGAGGAGCACAAGAAGCTGCCGCAGCCTCCCGAGGGCTCGCGCTATGCCGTGTACAAGGACACGATTTGAAGGCCGCGGCTAGCAGAAGCGCAGGGAGGATAGATCCCGGATGGCACTCTCACTAAGCGTGGCCGTCGGAAGGGAGAGGGCAGACGTCATGCAAGAGAAGAGAGACAGGCTCGGAAAGGCGCCCAGGATGGAGGACGGGACAGGACGGAGCTGGCATTTTTACGAGGCGTCTTTGCTGCGTTCGTTTCGGGAGACTATCTATGCGACTTGCTCGATTCTGGTTTCTATTAGCATTTTTTTTTTCGTACCTTTCTTATTTCTGTGACAGTTGCTCTTGTTCAACATGAAATATGCTGTAATACGGCGTCCTCGTACTCCGTACTGTGATCACTGATGAGTTGCACGTGACCATTTTCGTTCGCGCCCCACCGGCCATTCCGCCGATCATGGCGTTCTCTGCTTGTCCCGAGAAACCTCTCGCAAGAATAGCTTGAGGTCTCGACCAACGCAAGCGTCTTGCTCCCACACAGCTGCCACCACCGGGTACCCCCCCGACGCCAATAGATGAATGCCGGCATTCTTCATTCCGGCCCGCAGCTCGCGGCATCGGGCAGCATGTTCGTAACAGATCCCGGGAGAAGCTTAAGCAGGATGACGGCGTTTCTGCTCGCTTGTGAAAGCCATCCGACAGCTGACAATTGGGTGTTGCAGGCTTTGCGCTGTATAAGGCGCTCATCCAGACGGCCAGGCATATTCCCCTCCCCGACCACGTCGCCCGCGCGCAGCCGGGAAAGCCCTACGTGCATCCGATCCAGAAATTCGTCCGGCACTCGTTCCGCCAAAACCGCGGCGACACAAGTCCCCGGCTCGTCGTCGGGGCGCTGAACAATGGCTACAAGGTGGGTGACGCGAGCGAGGCAGATAGGCCGATCGGTTGTCGGTCGCAGTTTGGGATTGGGAATTGGTGTGTCTGACCGTCCTGCGCCGCAGTTCCTGAACCTCTTCGCCGAGGCTCAGACGCCGGCGTCCGAGGCGCACAAGCAGATTGTGGCCTTCCTCGAGAAGAACCGTCCGCCCAAGCACGCCCCCAAACCCCACCTGCGAGCCAAGAAGCCGCCGGGCATGCGGCCGGGCGGCAACCCGCCGCGGCCCCCGCGGAATGCGGTGCCGCTGCTGACGCGGCGGCCGATTCCAGGGTCCGAGAAGCAGTCGGCCGACGGCAGCGTGACCTATCACTACTACGAGTACGTCCCGACCGCGCCGCCGCGGCCGCTGTCCGAGTTTCCCGGCGGCGTCGAGCACGCGCGCCGCCCCGTGCCGAAGCTCGTCACGGAAGCCACGGGCATCCCGTTCCTGCGAATGGGCCGGCCGCAGTCGCCCGTGCTGTCGCGGATCCTGCGGACCAAGGGCCAGAAGCGGCGCGACCGCGCGCAGCTGGCCAGCCAGATGCTGCGGCACGACCTGGACTTTGCGGCGCAGGAGGACATCTGGGAGGCCAACCTGGCCAGGGGCCTCCGGGCGAGCGGGGAAGCCCAGGACACCGAATCGGGCTCAGAGCAGACGGCCGCCGCCGCCGCCACGGAGGCCACGTACCGCCAGGGCGTGGCGGTTGCCATCGCCTACCTCAACGCGAAGCTGAACACGGAGACGGCCGACATGCTGGCGCGGACCAAGGCGTATCTGCAGATCGTCGACCGCGAGCGGAACCTGGCGGAGCAGGAGGAGAAGCAACGGCGGCAGCCTCTAGAACAACAAGCACAGGACGGGGAAGGCAATCTCGGCGAGACAAAAACGACACCTCGTCAGCAAAACTAATAGCATTTTGTCTAAGCAGTTGGATTGATATACCAAAGAGTGTTCCTTTCGCGTCCCCTAATGCGCCCCCATCCCTCCTCGCTTTGTACCTAGACACCGTATATTATATAGAGAGAGAGCGTATTTTGCCTCCAAACTCCGTCGTGGCCCAAAGAAAGAAAAAAAAGTACATAAAGAATGACTCCCCATCCGCTTCCCCTGTCATGAGTACCACGTGTATAATGGTCTATGAGAAATCCAACGCCCCTTTGTCATGCAGAAAAACCCAGAGATTGAGAGAGAAGAGATTGGCAAAAAATATGGGCGAGTCCAGACAGCCCAGAGAAGAAACTCCGAAGTCTCATAAAAACCCATGATATACCGTCAAGAATATGCGCAGTCGGATTTCTCGTGTTTTTTCTATTTTTCGGTTTTCGGTTTTCGGTTTTTCGTTTCTCATTTGTATTGTTCAAGCCGTCGATGCGTTCCGGGTGGCTCTCCAGAAGGCCTCGTTCACGTCGCTGGCGCGGAAGCCGGGCGTCTGGCCCAAGCAGGTACCACGTCGGACAAGTTCTGCGGACGAGGGAGTTAGCCTTGTGTCACAAAACCAGACGTGTGTAATGAGGACCGTTTAAAAGAAATTGGGGGGGGGGGGGGGGGGGAGAAAAAAAAAAAAAAAAAAAAAACACACCTCGTAAAAAATTACCGACGTCCACCAACACCAGCCCCCGGTGGGGAAACGCGGCCCA
>WNYD01000229.1:0-39980 GCA_021396205.1 Sporothrix brunneoviolacea
GCCCGGCCAGCTCGGCCCGGCGCTGCCGCAGCATCTGCTCGACGACCCAGTCGGGCTCGTCGGCGAACTGCTTCCGCGCCTGGCCCAGGGACGCCTCGTACTGGTCGCGCTTGCGGCGGCGCAGCCAGGTGAGGGCGGCGCAGATGAGCGAGAGGGACTTGCCCGTGCCCGTGGGCGACTCGAGGATGCCGACCTGGCCGTCGCCCCGCTCGCAGACGTCGTAGACGGCCTTCATGAACTGCATCTGGACGTCGTAGGGCGTGTAGGGGTGGTGGAACTTGGCGGCGGCGGCGTCGGCGGCGTCGGCGGCGTCAGCAGTGGCCGCCGTAGCCGTCGTCGTCTCGTCGTTGCGGCTCGACTTCTTGCTCGACCCATCTTGCATTTTTGTGATTTGCTGGAGCACCGCCGGCAGCGCTGGTCGCAGATGTTTATCACGTTGATCGTTCTGTTCTGATGTTCTGGCGTTCACTCACGTGCTTAGCACCATCTCGTGCCTGCCACGACCAGACGCGTCTTTTTGGCGATGCGACGCGTCTGGCCGTTTAATTGATTTTTTTTTTTGAGGCGGGGCGCTGCCACCTGGCAAGACGCCAACCGCTGTCAGCTGACACTATTCCCCTATTTGTTTGTCTCAGAAGGGCCCCGGCGGCCCTGATTTTCAGGATTGTCAGGGGCGCGCGGGGCTAAGCCAGGGGCACCTAATGCTTATTTGGCGGGCCTGAGCTGAGTGGGCGGTTCGCTGAATCTTGTAGCAGGGGCCTACGAGTAGGGAACACGTTGTAAGATAAGTACGGAGTAATCTGTAGTGCTGCATTTATCCTCAGTTCTGGCATTCTCTATTCGTATCTCAACACTCGCAAAGGCGCGCAGCAGTCGTTTTATCTTAAATATCGATTTTGCTGGAGGCCGACTCCCTCACACGACGCGCGACGATGGCTGTATTTGACCACACGCAGGCCATGCAAAATATGACCCGAACAAGCCTCCCAAAAGACGAATAGGGCATCGTATCGTGTCGTGGCAATGATAATAGCAATTCGTCACTATCAGCTGGGCCGCGCCAATTTGGTCTAGCGACCTGCAGCGCACCCCGAGCACGGGCTCCCTTCGACCCCGGGCGGAGCCCCCCAGCGGGCCCCAGCAGGCCCAAGCAGGCCCAAGCAGGCCCCAAAACCAGCCTACTGCAGCCCGTAGTCCGGATTCCGTAATTTCGATAATGCCAGGACCGTTGCGGCAGGGCCCAGAGCGGAAGGTCAATGGAAAGGCGGAGGGCGAGGGAGAGGCATTCCCTGTGGTATGCTACCCCGGCTGTCGAGCTGAGCTCAGAGAGCGGCAGCTGAGAGAAGTTGCCAACTGCATGTTTGCATTCCTCGGTCGTGTCGACTCTGCCCTACGGTCTACGACAGTACACTCTTTGCACAGGGCAAGGCTCGACATCGTCGTCTCTACGATTACTACGTCCATCGCGAAAGCTGCCTCCTCGAAGTACCCCCCCTCACTACCCGCCATGGCCGCCGCCTCGCTCCTCCGCCGCGGCATGGGCGACAGGGCCGAGCCCTACGACCCGGACGCCGACCGCCTGCTGCCGCCGTCGGCCGGCAGGCGCAAGCGCCACCAGGTGCGCATCCAGGGCCAGCTGGTGCTGGTGCGCAGCGTGTCGGCCGTGAATCTGGGAACGGCGACGACGGCGGCGTCCTCCCCAGCGCCTGCGGCATCCACATCAGCAACAGCAACAGCAACAGCAAACCCCCCCGTGCCGGCCGTACCGCGCACAAGACGACAAACCGCCGCGCCGCGACACGATCCCGCCGTGGGCAGCGTCGTGGGCAGCAAGGCGCAGCAGAGTCGACAGAGCCGGCAGCGGCGGCAGCAGCAGCAGCGGAAGAAAAACCCAGGCGCGGGCACGAGTGCGGGCACGAGCGCAGCCATGGCAGCCGCGGCGCGTCGGCGGCACAGCCTAGGAGCAGGGGCCGAGAGCGAGGATCGGTGGTGGCGGAGCAGCGCTGAGCTGGAGGCGGGCGACGGCATACACAGCAGTCTCGAGGACGAACTGGCGGGCGATGGTGCTGTCGCTAGCGGCAGCGGCAGCGAGATCGAAGAGGACGAGCAGGAGACGGCCCTGCGCGACCGACAGCGGCGCGGCTACGGCATCGGCGGTGCCGGGAACATTCGTAAGCGCCTGCCCTCTGTGTTTATGAGAATATGAGACAAGACTGGCGGACTAACGATGCAGGCCGCCCGACCGAGGTCGTGCGCTTCTACTCGTCGTCGAACCGGACGACCGCGGCGACGCCGCCGGGCCACGAGCGGGGCGGCCGCCGGCGGTGGCAGTGGATGAGCAGCCTGCTGGGGCTGCGGGGGAAGAAGGACGAGGGGGGGCAGGCGGCGACGGGCGACGCTGGCGTTGGCGGTGGCGGAGTGGACGTCGTCGACATCGAAACGACGAGGCGCGCGGACGGCAGCAGCTGACACGAGGGGCGGAGAAGAGCAGGCCGGTTAAGATCCGGGCGTCGCATGGCGTTTAGGATGTGTAATACATGCATGCGTGGGAAGCTCGTCCATGACATGAAGACGAAGCAGAGCATAAAAAGCATAAAAAGTAAATTGCAGATGGAGATTTCTTTCTCGAAGGTTGTGGGCTGTGGAGCTTTTCGCCTAATTTCGTGGAGCATAGCATTCCAGCACCAAAACTTCAGATGGGAGGGGGGCTGAGGCCAGCGACAGGCCCCGGGTTTGATTCCTGGCCGACGCATCGTTTTTGCCTCTCTTTCCCTTTTTTTGCCAACTTGCCTCTTGTGGTTCTTGGGTCGTAGGATTCTCAACTCATCCTGCCAATTATGCATACTTCCCTTTTCTGCCCGCCACTCCAAATGCTTCCTCAGTTGGCATCGTGCAGACGGCAGGATGGGCGCGACTTTCGGGCGCATTTCGGGACAGGAGTGAGCTCGTTTTGATTCTGTCGACGCCCCGTTGTTGGTCGGCAGTTGCAATAAGGCGATGGCGATCTCGATTGCTTCTTTTTTTTTTGCCTAGAGGAGCCTCCAGCGGTGCCCGGATCTTTAATTGATTAATACGGATTCTGTCCGTTGCCCCCAGCCGCCGAAAATATCCCACCACTCAGGGCGCCCTTAGCATGGATATCTGCATATTAAATGAGCGCATACGCCCCCTCCACCGTGATTTTGCTCATGAACAATGGGCATTCGCGCATGGGCGCACACGCACACCTCTTATTTCACCGCGTCGCACTCTTCCCGACCCTCCACGACGGGATATGCCCCCTTCCCCGGACGCACGAGGAGAAGGTTAAAAAGAATGGGGGAAATCTTGTCTAGCATTGGGACGTGCTCGTATTGCATAGGAAAATAAACGAAAGAAGGTATGAAAGAGAGAAAGAGTGGAAGAGAAAGAAACCAAAGTTCCAATCTGAAGCTGCGTGTTGCAAAATTAGAAAATACGGCCGAAAACAAGAAAAAAATCGAAGCCGGTGAGAAGCTCGCTTGCGTGTGCCTGCATGCACTGCGCAGTGGCGCCGTGTATATACAGGTATGTGCGCCCGTGTGTGGTGGGTGTGTGTGTGGATGGCGGGACGGGAAAAAGGGGACGCCGAATTAGGCGAGCAAAGGGCGGCCGGACGACGTTCATGCGAGAACACCGAGGCGACGCCCCGATACCGCTCCGGCAGCCGGGGCGTTGCAGGCCGGGGCGTGGAAGGGGCACCGGGTATCAAGCAGCAGCGGGCAATTGAACAAGCTGCCCCCCTGCTGTTCCATTTCTTGGTTCGTCTCCTCGTCTTGGCTTCCGCTCTGCAGCTGACCCCCACTCGCAACGTTCAATCGGTGAGAGCTTTTGTGCCTTGCTGGCTGTAAGCGAGTGATATCATGATCTTGCTGTACGCGAGGTCTCCGTTGAGCAATGCGTGGCGTCTTTTTCTGTTCCTTCTTCCTTAATTTTCTCTCAATTGCAACAGGTAGAAAGTCACAAGGCGGGGTCCGTCTGATCCGAGGCGTAGGATTGTCTGCGTCCTGGTGTGGGATAAGAACGCGGGCTTTGGCGTGGGCTTCTGCGTGGGAAATTCGGTCTTCACCGCATGGGGGCATGGGGGTTTTCCGACTTTTCGACTATTCGACCTGCTATTCATGTAGCCCACATGACGCAGTGCAGTGCGTGAATAACAAAGTCTTTTTTGGGTGATGTTCCTTTGGTTGTCACCCAAGCCAGTAACGCACCGTCGCACCCACGTGGAGAGAACAGCAAGTGGGTGACCAGATGCCACGGCGACGCCTCGATTCGCAGAACGAACTCGTAAGCACCCGAGCCAAGAGAAAAGGCCCGCGTCCTTAATTGCCTTACTTTCTGGATGTTTGCAGCATCTTGCTCATGTACCCTCTTGTACCAGCGCCATCCTCCATGTATCTTTTTTGTTCAATATGGTCCTCGGATGGAGCTGCTGCTTAGACTTAACAAATGTCTAGATGCGACTGTAATAGTCGAAGAATTATGACTTGCGGAAGCACCCGCTTCGTGATTGCTTCGCTCCATTCGGTAGTAATGAGTGCCTCTATCTTTTTGTTCCGCAAAAATGGCCGTGCCATGTGTTTTGGATCGCACTTTTGCTTTTGCAAGTGCAGACTAGTAAAAACCAAATAGAAAACAAAAACAACATCATGAACAACCATGGAGATGACATGAAAATACAAGCGGAATGTGTTTCTTTCCTTCCCGGTGTTGCGTATATGCTGGCAAATGCGTCTTGCTTTTATCTTTTCCTGGATCTTTCGACGATCGTCTCTGTAGGCGGCCATGCCTCGAAGTAACTGTTCCTTATTTGTAAGGCAAAAAGGGAGATGTGAACCAACATCTTCAAAAATCAAATATCCGCCCATTGGGGTCTCCCAAAAAACAGAAAGAAATGACAAAACAGTGGTTAATGCTGAAAGAAAAGGAAAGAATCTAAAAAGCAACACGGCCAGCAGACTACTGCGGCACCAAGACGGTGACGTTGTATGTTCTGCCAGCCTCGATGTTGGTGATGATCGGTTCCGGGAGGAATTCTGACTGTCCGCCAAGTCTCACGCGCGTGCTCTTGACGTCGCGAGACCGACGAATGTCCACCTTGAATGTAGCTCCACGGAATTGGCGGGTCACGGTAATGGCGTTCCATTTCGATGGGAGCTGTGGCGCAATCCGAAGACCGCGGGGAACGCCACGTAGACCGCAAAGGCCTTCGATAAAGCAGCGGTACACCCAGGAGACGGTACCGGTGTTGAAAAGCTGGCTAGACCGACCAGCCGTGCGCGGGTACAGGTGGTAAGCACCGCGGTAGTAGTTGGGGATGTAAACCGGCAGCTGGCCACGGCGCTTGTAGTCCTCGTCAGACGGGCCAGGGAGCATCTGGCGCAGAACAGTGTAGGCGCGGTCAACTTGGCGGCCGCCCATGGTATAGAGTGCATGAGCATAGAAGACACCGGCGTGGTTGTACACGGCGCCGTTCTCAGCGCTGCCAGCAAACTTCTGCGTCACACGGCCGACATCCTCGCGCATGGCCGTAAACGGCGGGGCAAACATAGCAACGCCGAACGGGGTGCCGAGCTGGCTGTCGACCTCAGGAAGCAGTTTGTCGCACTGCTCGGGGCTGGCAGCACCGCTGAGGATGGCCCACGTCTGCGGGTTCAGCCAAATGCGCCCTTCGACATCCTTCTTCGTGCCGAACACAACACCTTCGTCGGTGATGCCGCGAGCAAACCAGTCACCGTCCCAAAGATGCTTGTTGGCGGCATCATTCACGCTCTTGCAGCCTTCGCGGAAACGGATGGCGAACTCTCCGGCGGTCTTTGCGGCAGCCTCGTTTGTGGTGGCTCCGATGGCGCAGTCCGCATTGCCCGCGCGGCGGTCGCACACTTCAACCCAGAGCTTCAGGGCATAGCCAGTGGCGAGGGTCAACCAGCCAGACACGCCCTTGCCCTTGTAGCCGACCATGTTCATGGGGTCGCACCAGTCGCCCTGGGCAATGTAGCTCAGGCCACGCTCGTCACGGCTGTGCAGCAGCCAGTCCATGGCGCGGCTGACGCGCTCAAAGACGGTGAGCGTGTCGCCGTGGCTGTCGCTCTTTACGGGCACATCCAAAATGGCATAGTCGGCGGTCTCGGCCAAGTACGAGTCGAGAGCAATGGGCAGCCAGACGCAGTGATCGGTGTGCGGGATCTGGTTGATGTACTTGAGCTCAGCTCCCTCGGTTAGAAGAATACCGTCAGGCATGGAGCCGGTGGCTTCTTGCTGGGACAGGGCCTTTAGGAAAGCATTCCGGAGCGAGTCAGGGCGGATGTAGGCCATGCCCATGTTGTCTTGCAGAAAATTGCGAGTCTGGGGATCGGTGGTGAGACGATTGACACCGCCATGGTAGTAGACCTGGCGCGGCAGCCAATTGTTGATGAAGTTGTCCAGCTCCTTATCAGGGGTCTCGACCTGCAGGCATCCGCGGCCCAGCTCAATGTAGCGAGAGTAGTCTCTCGCGGCGCGCGCGAAGCCGTCGCGGCTGAGATACTTGGCACGAATGGAACGCACCTCGTTGTCGTCGTAGGCGGGACCAAAGACGAAGCGGTACTCACGCTCCTCGCCCTCGTCGAGCTCGGCCCGGTATTGCACAACGGCGGCAGGCGTCTCATAACGAGCGTCATGGCAACCAAGAGATTCGCCGTCGAACAGAGCAGACGGAGCGTGGATGCCGCCCTCGCCGTGGAAGATATCCTGGACAGTCTCCCACGAGTCCGGGGCCGTCTCACAGAGGAAGAACGTCTTGTCCTTGAGCCGCAGAGACTTGTTCTTGAAGTAGTCGTCAATCTTCTGGTAGGGAGTGATGCTGGAGGCAACGATGCCGTTCAGATCCTTGCGGTACTCGGCGGACTGGTTCATCCAGGACATGCAGCCAATGACAAAATACGGCGTGATGGCGACTCTGCGCTTCCGGGGGGCCATGTTGGTGACGCGAATGGTCCACAGCTCGGCCACGTCGTTGGTGGGCAGGCTCAGGACCATCTCAACCTTCAAGTCGTCGAGTTCACAGGTCCACTGAAGGTCACTCTTGCCGACGGAGAAGACAAACTTGTCGAGAGGCTTGCGGACAGGCTCGTAGGGGGCGGAAAAGAGCTCGTTGCTGTCGAGATCCTGGACGTAGACGAAGCGGCCGGGGTGGTCGACGTAGTAGCTCTGCTCCGGCTGCATAAAGGTCTTGGCCTCCAGATTAGGGGCGTGGGAGTACTTTGCCGGCTCCGGCTGCATAAATTGGGCAGTGGCATAGCCGCGGCAGGTGGCCTGGATCATCATCTTATTATTCCACAGGAAACCGGCTGCCTTGGGCATCGCCGTCGGGCTAGTGAGGTCGTAGCGGTCCCCTGAGGAGGAGGGGCCGACGAGTCTGCGGACATCGAAAGGCATTGTGGCGGTTGCTGCTTTTGGCGTTGGGACTATGAAAGGGCTGGTGACGCTTTTGAAGTTGAAGGCGCAGGATGCAGAAGAGGACGCTGTAGTGAGCTCAAATAAACGAGAGTTGTTCGGTTGAAATCACAATTTCTGGAGAGCTTCTTGGGACGGGAATTTAGGGTTGCATCTCTTTTCGTATTCAAGATACTGAGCTACTGGGAGCTACTGGTGAAATGTCGAGATGGGAGAGAGGAGAGTTGAAGAATACAGCTCTGTGCGGGAGACAGGACAGGATAGGTATGATGGAGAAAGGAAGAATCCAAAAAAGAAGCAGACCAAGATTGCAATAAGACAGTTGATATGCACCGTGCATACAGCTGCTGAAAAGACGACAGAGGGTCAATGGAATATTTGAGACAAAGAAAGGGAGCACGGCAAAGACGAGAGCGTGCTGATACGAAGTTGGTGACGGATGAGACAAGAGATGGCGTGATAGAAGATGACGACAGAGAGAGAAGAAAGAAAATAGCGAGCAAGGATGGGAGAAGAAACAGACACCTGCGATGAATCTTGTCAGTCCAGACGAGCGGGATACGATGCAATTTATGTTGGAGAGGTAGGAGGCGAGGGCGAGGAAAAGAGTTGGTCGAGGGAGAGGAGGAAGAGAGGTGGGGGAGAGAGGGAAACGTGAAGCTGAAATGTGAAGTTGTAAAAGGTGGGAGGAGAAAGAAAAGAAGAAGAGAGGAAAGCAGCTTTAAAAGAGAAGGAGAAAGTTGACGTAGAAGTGGAGCCAGGGGACGACGAAGGAAGAAGGAAGGAGGAGGGAGGAAGGAGAAGAAGCGAAGAAGGAACGCAGACGAGGGAAAAAGAATGAACAAAAATAAAAAGGGGACTGAACAACTGACCGTCAAAACAGAATACTCGAAAAAATACCGAAAAAAAAAGCTGTAGAAAAAGGAACAAGCCTGTACTCGCACAGAAAATTGCAGCACGAACTGGCGCACGAAAGCACGTCGAGGTGCGATGCAAGGCCGGCCGTGGGGGTTCTGATTCATGTGGTTGGCCAACCCTGCAGGCTGTCGTCAGTACGGGAAAGGGGGAAGCGGCGATGGGGAGGGGGGTGTCGATCTAGCGGCAGGGCAGGAACCAGAATGGCAGGCTGAAGCGCCGCCGAAGCTGTACCGAGAAGTACTGAGGGCGGCCAGGGAGGTATTACTTATTATTACTGATGGTGTTGCTGCTATTACACACTTTACGACGAGCAGCCGGGCCAGGAAATGACTTGGCAGCCCTGGCAGCCAGACCAGCAGCGGGCACATCGACCACTGACGGGCGCAGGAATAGAGGGAAATAAAAGCCTGTCGGTCACCGGCCGCCGATGGAGGGCTAGACCTTGGGGGACGAGGACGGGGGGCGAGCCGGTGACAGCTCACCTGACGAAGCCACGGGCAGCATCCACGGCTCCCGACAGCGGATTGGGGCGAGTGGCGGTGAGGCCGACGGCGGGACTCTCGCCATGCCCCTGATCCTGGGTGGCGCTTTGTCTTGTCGTGTTCTCTGCTTCTACCGTCTTTTGCCTTCCATCTCCCATGTAAGTACCTGCCACGACTAATTACGCAGAGTCGGACTTACCACCTTGTGACTGCTCTTTCCCTCTCGCGGGTACGCACCTTCCAATGCGCCTTCTCTCAGGGAACAGAAAGACGAACACGCGGCGCCCCAACAGTTTCGACAATTTCAACACTCGGACGCCAGTGCTTGGCTGTTGAGCTGCACGATGCTGGGGCACTTACATAAAGTAAGACAGTGGTTTTTTTACAGCACATCTGTGGCCCATTCGCCTAAATTTCTGGTTCCTTTTGCCGCAAGAGAGGGAGAGGGGGCGCGTGCTTTTCGGGGGTGGGCGTGTGCAGCAGGAAGCAGGAAGCAGGAAGCAGGCGCATATGCCGGAGAGCAGGGCAAAGAGGGCAGCGGCTGTTCGAAAAATTAGTTTATTCTTATTTTGTTTTTATTTTATTTTTATTTTTGTCTAATATTCTCCAGTTCGGTAATTTGCACTCTGTACCAACCTTGGCAATGACGTTTCTTGATGGTTTGCCTCTCGCGCTTGCCCCTTCTACCGCCTCAGTTTTCTGTTTTGCCAATTGCACCTTCCTTGATTAGCCTGCGGCTGGCTGAAGAACCCCGTCTTTCACGATCAGAGGTCGTCGGGCAACTACGAGGATAAGATGCGATACGAGAGCGGAACCCACCGAGCCCACAATTTGTTTCTCCAACGTGTCGAAGGAAGAATAAGATGCTAGTTAGCGCTCCAGCTACTTTAGCGGCGTGGGTGGATGTCGCTGTGTTATCTCGTCGTTTGTGGGCCGGCAGTTCCAGCAATGTTTGGCAGATTGCCAGGAAGCAAAAGCACAGGGAAGGAGCACAATCCCAACAATGCAGCGGCAAGGGGCAGCTCCGAGTCTGGGAGGAAACGGCGACCGTTGAATCCAAGCGCAGGCGCCCCCTTCCGCCTTCTCACCGCTCACCTCCAACCGCCCACCGCTCTGGTCCGACGGTCGCTGCCCTCCCCCACCTCCGAACCAGAACCCAGACGTTCCCAAACGTCCCCAGACACGCCCTGGCCCTAGCTTGTGTTAGCTTCCTCTAGTGCTCGACGGCGCCCACAGTCTCCGCCTTCACAGAGGCGCCGGCCGCGGAAGGCTGCCCGCACAGCCGAAACCGACTCTCTGGTCGGGGCCTTGGGAGGCACTGGGGCGGAAGTGGAACGTCCATAAACTACGGCGTACTTCGTAGTATGGAGAGAGTGGAGGGAAGGAGCGAAGGCGGAGATATATTGCCATCGTCGTATTTCACAGCTGAACTGACACCACGGGCTGTTGCAACGCAGGGGGAAGGAGCGTGCATTGGGAAGGAAAGAACAAACGGAAGACAGGAGACAGAACGACATGAACGACCGAGAAAAGAAAGAGCGGCTCAGCACGGCATTGGACCCAGCCTTTGCCTGACTATGGCACAATTACGAAAGAGAAAAGCACACTCTGCCGCATTTGCGCTCTCCACCGACACGCAGAGGCTCGTCGTCACCTGCGCTGGACGCTAATGCATCGGCGATCGCGTGGCAGAAACACCATGTGACTGAAAACCCCCAATTGGCAAGAACGGGTGAAAACAGCCAGAGCGAGGCATGAACGGACAAGCGAGAGATTTAAAGAAGCGGAAAGAGAAGAACGAGGAAAGAGTAGAACGAGGAAAGAGTAGAATGAAACAACATAACGAGTCGTCCTCTCGGACGCAATCGGTCCAATGGCGAGACTAGTGATTACGTCAGAGGATTTGTTTTGCCATGATCAGAAGGTGGGCGGCACGGAACACGAACACGGGACACGGAACATTTCCAAGTCGTCCAATTCCCTTCCAGAATGTCTCGCATTCCCGATGCCAGCTTACGAGCACGAGTAACACACCCCAGCCTCCGCAGTACCAGTATTCAGCCTCCACTCCTCTTGGCTGGCTTTTTCTCGCACAACTGCAGTTCAAACCCCGCAGATGATCGAAGTAGGCCTCCCTGTCCTTCTGGTGGCGATTGAGCAAGAAGCTCCATGGGGAAACCCAAAGAGCAGAATGATGGACAGGCACGGAACACCGGTTTGCGGGGAAGCTCGCAAGTGCGAGCGCGAACTGCACGTCTTGTTCGTCTGTATTACGGCGTGCACGTATGGATTAGACAAGGCCTTGCCCAACAAACTGCAGCCACTGCTCCTCGAGTGCTACGAATGGACCCCAGCTCGGTGACATGAGTTCCGGTCGTACCCACGATTTGGATGGTGCTCTTCCCGTCAGCAACAATCTCCAGGCAGGCGTTCATGTTTTCTTATTTCATTTCAAGCCAGCTTTTGTTACCGCACACAGCCAATCACCGTTTCAGTTCGGGTTTTCAATATTCATGATCATTCCTACAGCTGGAGCTGTGGTATCTCACTCATTAGTACATTGTCCAGCCGAACATCCAATGGGTCCAAAACAATATTGTTTTGTAACTGGTCAGCAGTATTAAGACGCGCGCAGAATGCATTGCTGCGGCGACAGAAAATAGCGAAGAAGCAAACCACTTCAACTT
Source organism: Sporothrix brunneoviolacea (assembly GCA_021396205.1). Classification (NCBI taxonomy): domain Eukaryota; kingdom Fungi; phylum Ascomycota; class Sordariomycetes; order Ophiostomatales; family Ophiostomataceae; genus Sporothrix; species Sporothrix brunneoviolacea. The sequence goes on from WNYD01000229.1 coordinate 11,540, forward strand.
TATTCTTAATCCTCGTCAGCTTCCATCTCCCACATGGGCAAGCATCTGTGAGAGAATCACAAATCTCTGCAGATGAAACGGCAAAAAAACTTAACGATTACTTCAGATCTCGCGGCGGTGCTTTGCGGGATCCTGTGGAAGCACCCTTACGCCCAGATGGGTCTCCATAACACGACAACCTCCTTGTTCATTGTCCGTTACGCTCCAACCGCAAGCTTCCTAAGATGCTGAGCGTATCTTTCCGTGAAAACCTCTAAATCGACCGAGTCTGCAATCCGTCTCGTGAGAGTATGCAATATGCGCTGTCTCGGTGTTGGAACGCAGCACGTAAAAGGGGTTCGGTTCAAGCAAATCAGCAGTCACTGTCTTATTTCACACAAGTTGTTGATAAAATGTGACACTTTTTGAAAGGATGCAATAGCCATAGAATCGACCCCAGCTCCGTAAGCACATAATTGGTTTTGGTTTACATTGAATCCGGAGGTTTGATCCTTAAAGGAGAGCTAGTATTGGTATGCATTACTACGCGATATGCGAGTTAGCTTATGTGGAAGGCCAGATTGCTTATATAAATCAGAGATCCCCAGCGCTCGCCTTCTTCTTCACCTTCGTCATTTAGATCATCGGCTTCGTTGTTTCTCTCCAATTCAACATGAACAAGCACGACGCTTCCTACAGAGTTATAGACTCGGAAGAGTCTACTCTGGCTCTCATTGAGTCAATCCAGCAGATTCCAGCCGACAGCGCCGCTCCGTTCCTTTACGTCGATCTAGAAGGGGTACGCCTCTCTCGACATGGAAGCATTTCCATTATCACCATTTTTGTGAGGCCTCAGAATTGTGTGTATCTTGTCGACGTTCACAAACTACAGGAGTCTGCTTTCACGCTGGAATCTCCTTCTGGTGCTACCTTGAAGTCGATCCTCGAATCTCCGGCTACAATCAAAGTATTTTTTGACGTCCGGAACGACTCAGACGCGCTCTACAGCCTCTATGGCGTGCGGCTCCAAGGGGTTGAGGATATCCAGTTGATGGAGAATGCAACCCGTCCGCCCGGCAGGCGCCGTTATGTCAACGGGCTGGCGAGGTGTATCAAGAATGATGCATCTCTCTCGCATGAGCGGACACGGAATTGGGACAACGTTAAGGACAAGGGACTTGGCTTATTTCATCCCGACAAAGGCGGCTCTTACGAAGTGTTCAACAAACGACCAATCGATCCGGCATTGGTGGAGTATTGTGCTAACGACGTGCAATACCTACCACAGCTCCGGGAGAAGTATCTACGGGGGCTTGATTATGCGTGGAAGGCAAAAGTGGAGGTGGAGACACAGAGGCGTATCCAGCTATCGCAGAGCAAGGGCTATGAGCCTCAGTCAGAAGACAAGAAGTTTGGACCGTGGGAGCGGGCGAAATCCACGTGGTGACAGGGAAGCAGGGATCAATCAGATTAGGATTTTTTTTTTCATACTTGTAACTAAACACTTCTTTCTTGCTATCTTTAGATGTGTAGCTCTTTCAACAAATCGTCTACCATGAATTGAAGAATCAACTGAGAGCCGTCAACTCCTGCGATAATCACTTGTTGCGAGAGCCGAGTGGCTGTCGTCTCGTCGTCGACACACCCCCCTCGCCGCAGCTCTGCCGTTCGCGATACTTCCACATTCCTATATCTCTACTGAGGAGATTTCGGGGGTAGAAGACGTGGTTGGCTTGATAGAGAAGCTCATGCCCCAAGTCCTGCTCATGCATCTTGATCGTATTTTTTTTGTGTACGAAGCTATCTGTAACAGGGTAGCCAAGCATGTGACCAAGCCCCTCTGGCGAGGACGGTAACGCGTCCAACTGTTTTCTTCGTTTTCTTCTCCTGCGCACTTGTAATCTGTCTTGTTCTTCCTCCGAGGGATTCCATCCAAGGGACGAAATATTGGCCCGCATATGTGGCCCGGATTGTTCGTGACTCGTATCACCAACCTTGTACACGAGACTGATGGCAGTGCGTCGCAAAAGCCGTGTCTCTGTCGGAAAAGGGTGAGGCGGTACAACGGGACTCCTTCCTGAGCCTACTACGGAAAATGTCGTGCCATATCTGCCAGTCTAGTCTCTACTATTGGCTTGCCGGTTTCCTTGGCCGTGCCCTTCTCCGAGCCCATGAAAACAACTGCATCCGTCCCGTGCCCGGGTCGCCTGCACGCCCCTGTTTCCGAGTCGGCTTCTTTCTTTGTTCTTTGCTTCTTTCATTTCTATCTTCTTAATTTGCTGACCTTTCTATTCCACTTCATCTATCGCACGAACTCCAAGGCAACCGGGAACAGAAAGAGTCCTTGTCTTGGCTACTTTTCTTCTTCTCCTTCTTTGTCTTACAATAACTTTCCCGTCTGCAAGGCCCCTTGGCCTTGCTTTCCATCCCTACCCTTGCACCCTTTTTCACTGTTCGTGACTTTCTTCTGACGTAACACCAGTGCTCTCGGCATGTAGCGGTGTGGGCGATGGAGATATCCAGCCAAGGGGATTCATGGAGAGAGAAGAAAAACGAAGAAGAAAGAAAAGAAGAAAGAAAAGAAGAAAGAAAAGAAGAAAGAAAAAAGAAAATCCCGAAGGAACCGAGACGCGTACCTTGAAAGATCCCCACCCCATCGCCGCGGACGGAATCTGCCTCCGTGCTCTTTGTTCCACAACCTGAGCTTACTTTGTTGCACCGCACACGCTGCGTCTACCTGGACACAGTGGTGAAGGACGCACTGTACGAGCTACGAAGTCTACGACGAAGCACGGCATATCACGGGGCCTGCAAGGTGTGTTTTTGGTGTGGCAGTACGGAGCACAGACCGGCATGGCGTGCGGGATGGAAGGGCAGAGTTGCGGAGACAGACACGGCTCAACAGAATCCAAAAATCTGGGGGAATCACGCATGGAAAACGGAAATTGTGGAGCAGATAAGTGACGTCTCTTGTCTCAGCCGTCTCTCGAGGTTCCCCTTTGCTTTGCCTTGCTTAATATCCATTGCAGCTATGAAGAGGGACTCAGGCGACGTTGGCGGTGGGAGGAGGCGAAGAGACGGTGAAAGTCAGCGGAGGCTGTCTTGTAGAGCGAGAAGAAAAGAGAAGAGAACAGAAAGAGATTGCCCCAAACAAGTGTTTGCATGTAAAGCAAGTGTATTGTATATAAGAAGGAGCACTTTTTTGTAGTCGTGGAGTCTTGGAAGACCGGGCAAGACGGAGGACCCATGAACTAGACGGCGCCGGCTAGGGTAACGCCCCGAAGACCTGTAGCCTTGCGGAGAAGCCGTGTGCCCAGTTGCTCCGGAGTTGCGGGCGAGACTACGCGGTGTTGGCCGTACGCAGTGCGTCTCGTCTTTGTGTTCCACGTGCCCAGGTTGTCCTTTGTGCACTGGAGAGGAATTCAGATTCTCGAGATGCTATGGAATTTGCCATCAAAATCCACGTCCTGGGAGGTCACACGTGACATCTTAATTAAGTTTAGCTTTGTATCTTGGCCGTTGGGTGCAGATGTTGGGCAGAGATGTAAGACACAGATCCCAAATCGTTGGGTAGGCAGCCGGGCGCATCACCTTGCTTCCACCGTCTTGCAAGATAGAAGTATCGACTGCCTTATCATGGCCGAGCCTTCGTACATCTTCGATCCCGATGGAGATGTCTATCTAGTTCTCCGCAACCCGAAGGTGCCGTTGGCGGTCTGGTTCGTGGAAAAGCGAGAACCCTATGAACCGCCGACCCCAGGTTCGAATGCAGAATGGAAGCCGTTCGAAAGCAGAGCCTACGCCAGCCATTAGTGAAGCCTACATGTACGTCGAAGAGCCACGTTCCCAAGCGCCAACCCCCGAAATTGAAGTCCCCGAACCACCGCACGAAGAACCAACCCCCGAAATTGAAGTCCCCGAACCACCGCACGAAGAACCAACTTTCGAAGATGAAGCCCCCGAAGAAGCTGCCCTCGAAGACCCAACACCCGGAGAATTAGACCGCGAAGAAGAACCTTCCGAGTTCCCCAAAGAAGTCGATGAACCCTTCCCTGCCTCTGGCACCCAGGCCCCGCCGGGACAGCGAGGAATACGGATGCGGGTCTCCTCGAGGCACCTGATACTGGCCTCTAGCTTTTTCAGGTCCGCGCTGAAGGACTATCGGGAAGCTTCAGACCGTGTCGTGGACGCAGAAGACTGGGACGTGAATGCCTTCGTGATCTTGATGAACATTATCCACGGCCACGCTGCAAGTGTTCCGAGATCCGTCGACCTCGAGACGCTTTGCAGGGTGGCCATCATAGTGGATTACTACCAATGTCACGAAGTGGCCGGGCTCTTTGCTGAAAAATGGATCGAAAATCTGAGAGACCACATCCCGAGGGAGTACGGCAGAGACCTCGTCTTGTGGATTTTTGTGTGTTGGGTATTCTCTCAGGACGGTCTTTGTGGGGCTGCGACAAAGATTGCTCTCACAGAGAGCCGCGGCCCCATACGGACAGACGATCTTCCCATCCCGAAAGAAGTGACGGGTAGGTTATATAAGAAAGGGCCCATTTTTGTTCCACATGACTGACCACAAGTCTCTTTTTCTTAGACGAGATTGATAAAGTCAGACGGCGATCGATCCATTATATCTTTACAATCCTTCACGATGTTATAGCATACCTCCGCGACAGTCGCACTAAATGCGACTTCGCATGCTCGTCGATTCTCCTCGGGGCACTCCACAAGCAGATGCACGAGAGTGATGTTCTGTCTCTGCCACCTATGGACCCGTTCCTTGGCTATAGCCTCATGGAAATAACACAAGCTGCCCGAAATATTCGAACGCCAAGATGGAGTTCCGGAACCACCAGATATGGTCTTATAGAAATTCACGAATGCCGCATTTCACACTTCGTCGGCCCAAATATCGACCGCTTGGAATCGAAACTGGAAGGTTTGAAATTGGACGACTTCATGTCGTCCAAGAGGAGGACCGTAAGTCGTCCGGGATTTAAGTTGATCGCAAGTTCGTCGCGCGGATAAATGGTTGCTAGATATCGTTCCCAAACATAGGCACAGTTTGCCATGTCAGGCAGATATTAGATTTTGCTTCACTTCTGATACATTCATTGCTTTCTTTCCCCTTGCTAAAAAGCTATATCGACTAGCTCAAGCAACTACATATTTCTATTTGCAAGGGTCATAGGGCAGCTCCGGAAGCCAGAACAAAGTATATACACGCAGAAGAACTGAAAAACAGATAGATACATGTTGAATTGTGGTAGACAGGGACGCATGCCTGTCTGCCTGTTTATAAGCGGCCACCTGTTGTCTACGACGCCGTGTAGGTCGAGTCGATGGGTCCGACCTTGATGTTGGAGTAGATGACAGTAGCATCGCTATTGGATTAGCAGATGACAAGAAGAAAGCACAATATCGGTACAAGAAGAGAACTCACGCATTCTTCGACTCCACGTCCTTGGGGGCACCGCTGCTGATGTCGCAGGCGCCGCGGCCCTTGCCGGGCGCCGACGGGTCGGCATCGGTGGGGTAGGTCGAGTCGAGCCAGAGCATGTTGGAGTAGTGCTGCTTGGTTAGCGGGAGAAGTAGAGAGAGACGCGAGGGAAGAAAGCCCAAGAAGAAAAACTCACATCGTCCCACAGCGACAGCACCAGCACCATGGGCTTGGCCAGCGCCTGCGCCATGGAGTCGAAGCCGCCCATGTCGTTGAAGTGGTCGCCGTCGCCGAAGACGACCTTGGCCTTCTTGCAGAAGTCGGGCGTCAGGGAGTTGCCCGAGAGGCCCGGCCACGTCGTGTTGGGCAGGTCGATCCTCTTGCCGCCCTGGATGTAGAACTGCTTGATCTCCGTCATGGTGGTGCCGGACCCCAGGAACTGCGTGATGATGCTGAACTTCTTGCTGGTGTCAAGCGTCTTGCCGCTCCCGTAGAAGTCCTTGACGCCCATGCGGTAGGGGTTGAAGTCGCAACCGTCCGGGTCGCAGTCGCCGGCGTAGCGCGAGGACGAGTACGTGCCGCCGCACTCGTCGCCCGTGCACATATGCTGGGCGTTGTTCTTGCAGGGGTGGGGCGTGTAGGCCATGCCCATGCTGTTGGCCTCCCAGATGTCCATCTCGGCGCAGCACGAGCCCATGTTGCCGACGCCGGCGTTGTTGTCGTTGGACGACGGCTTCCAGCCCTCGACGTTGGCCTGGGGCAGTTAGCAGAGGCGACAGAGGCAAAGAGAAGGAGCACGATGGGAGATGAGGCGGGCAAAGGAGAGCACCTTTCCGTTGATAAATTTGAGATCACGGGGGCATTGCGAGTCGCAGTAGCCCGTGCCGTACTTGGCGCCGGCCTTGTTGCTCGAGTACTTGCTCATGCCGCCGTCCTCGTCCATGGAGACGAAGTAGACGGCGCCGTTGAGGCCACACTAGGGCGAGTTAGCAAGAAAAAAAAACAGACAAGAGGGACACCGTCCTTTTTTTATTTTTAGGGAGACTAGAAAATTACCGGCAGCTTGCTCAGGTCCACGTCAAAGGCGAACTCGTTGCCCAGCAGCGTGAACATGGCGTACTTGCTAGGGCTGGCCATGAGGTACATGCGCGAGCCGATGTTGGTGGCGTACTGGCCCTTGGTGATGAACTTGAGCGTTAGCGCGTTGCCGGACGTGGACGCGCCGTACGTCTTGGTGTAGTCGGCGCCGTCGACGACGCACTGGGAGGCGCACTTGGTGGCATCGGTGCAGGCCGTGTCGTTCCACTTGTTGTCGGTGTAGCAGTTGGAGTAGCCGCCCTTGTCGTGTACCCAGCGCCAGTTGGCGTCGATGACGATCTCGCCGTTCTGGTTGGTGCAGCTGCCCTTGCCGGTGCACTTCTGGAACGTCATCTTGGGGTGCGTCTCGGTCTGCTGGGTACCGACACCCTGGCCGCGGACGAGAGAGGCGGCCAGCAGGGCCGAGGAGGCGATGGAGGCAATGGAGTGCATTGTGGATGGAACAGACGAAGAAAGAAACAGCTGTGGGAAAACAGATGACGAGAGTTGCCAACGAAGCTTCACGATGGATGACGAATGGGACAGCTACGACAAGGCAGAGCTCTCACTTGGCGGCACCCCTTCACTTTTATAGCATCCAAGCTGCAAACCACGAAATGAGATCAGTCTGCCTGATCTACCTTTCTCCTCATTTTTCTCTTCTTCCTTTCTTGCTCTACGGTCCGAATCTTGAATTGATTACCCCTGGAACCGTCGATATCTTTCCCCGCAAAAGGGGAAGAACAGGAGTCAATAAATATCCCTCCTCTTCACCCAAATGGGCTTCGCGGGCCTAGATGGGCCACGGTATGAAATGCGGAAGAGGAACCATGCCATCTACAGTAGTTCCATATGTCAGGGCAATTCCATCCGGAACCATCGGCCAGCCGGGCCCTGGGGGGGAAGGGAAAGGCAGGGGAAAATATTTGAACGAAAAGGGGGAGGAAGTGAATGCACCCCGGAAGGTAGAGGCTCACATCGTTGCTTGTGTAGATACCTCTGCAGATGCCCTGAGCCACAACGTCGGTAAGTGGAAGATTTTCTTCCGCTCTTTTCTCACATGCGAAGCACATCTCTTATGCTATCTTCGTCGGTACTTTTCTCGGTACATCGGCTGATGTCCCCTGGTGATGCGTGTTCGTATGGCTAGAAAGAACCATCTACAAACAGTTTCTAAACTAGTTGACGGCAAAACTGAGTATCGCGAGATGGAGGTGTACGACACCTCTTGTATGAGAGAGATACAGGAGACGACTAGGTGCAATATCAAATCCTGCACTGCGATTGGATGTTGTCGACTTGGATGTCGTCGGCTTTTCAGGCAGCTGAGATGGTGGGGAGCCTTGCGGGGGGCCGATAAATGAAAGCAAGGCGGCGAGCCGAGCGAGGTAGCCCTCTTCTTTTGTTCCTTCTCGTCTATACTTTATTGCTACTATCGCACACAGGCGTATCCACTTGCCGAGATGTATAAGAGTAGCCTGCACTATACGTCCCATACGTCCCATGGTGGTTTTGGTGCACGGTAATGAAGGGCAGAGTGGAGGTCAGAGCTTTTATTCTTAAGCGAGCGGAACAGGAGGCACCTGGGCGGAGCACAGCAATGCCAGAGAGAGTGGCCACAAGAGGAAACCTGGGCAGGCCGTCCAGCAAGCCGTCGCGTCCCACTTTCGCCCTTCCTTTCTCTCTCCCCCAGGCTCCTTTTCATCGCCTAGCACCGGCAGCTGTGCCGTTGTGGGTCGAAACGGCCTGCGTTTTCTTGGAGGCTGGGAATGTCCACTTTTGATGTTCTATTTCTGCTGGCGAGGCTGTAAGAGTATATCGTGACATCATCAAGGGTGGGGACGTCAAATATTATCTGGTTACCAGTGTGCAAAAAAGCATGCAGCTACAAAGAGAAGAGGCACTTAATCCAACAGCGATGGACGATACCCTGAAGTGTCGGCTGCGACGAAATGATGAGCTTCGTGCCTGGCCAAATAAATGAGAGAGACCAACGATCACCTGCAACAGTTCGTACCTTTTTTTTCTACCACCGGCTAAAAATGTATCGTGGTTTGCGCGGTCGATTGCTTTCCAATAAAGCGAAGGAGAAAGCAAAAATGAAATCACAAAGGTCTGTCGAAAGGCAAAATTCCTGTTGGTGAAATCAGCAGAGAGATATGAATGCCACACGGAGGATACTTATCCGGCCGACGTAAAGGAGGGTACATGAATGGACAGGGAAGGACAGGACGGAGGGGACCTTTCACGGTCGCCAACGAGGTTGTACTCGCGACATCCGTGCCAGGGCACGGCGAAGTGGAGACGTCTCGGGGGTCCACCTGCCGGGTGCGGTAGGAGGTACCTGGGAGAGAAGGAGGGGAAGCGAGCTGGGAGAAACGAGAGCTGAAGGAGGGTATACCATCTGGAACAAGAGAACGGAAAATGGGACGAAAATGGCCACAGCTTCGATCGAACCCCTGTCGACGGTTGCACGACGCCCCGAGACATTCGTAGAAGAGCAGACGGAAACAAAAGAGAAAATAAAATAGAATTAAATAGCATGGAAATGAGATAAAATAAACGTCACCGAAGAGTGGTCGACGTCGTCTGTTATGGAGTGGGGTAAAGGTTGTATAGGAAGAGGTGAATATATTGAGTATTAATGGGGAGACATATTGAGCGAGGACACTGGCATGATAGGAAATAGTATGAAAGAATAGGAAAAACCACGTAAAATAGATTGGGTCCTGTGTCGGCTTTATTTTGAAGAGCAGGGGGTTGCTTCGTTTCAGTGAGAGGGACAAACAAAAAATAGAAACATGAAACCACGAAGAATGGAGGGCCTACGGAACGAATACAACCATGTCGAGTCGGATGCCGACATTCTAGCAACGACTGTACATACTTCCCATGTAGGTAGGACTCTCCGGCGTCGCTCGCTTCGTCCTCGCTTATCTTCTGCTTTCTCATCTTCTATTTTATATTGTCCTGCAATACGAGTCATACTCTCACGGACCCTTCCTTCTGCTGGCAACCCTCCACGATGAAAAGAAGATGCGAGTGGTGTCTGCGATAGACGGAGGGTCGTTGGCTGTTCCACCATCCTCTCAGAAGAGATACTGGTGAGATGTGTGCCACCCGTATCGATTTGCCGAGCGCAGCCTGCATGGGAGGGAAATAGAGCAGATAGCTTCTTGGTCGAAATAGAGAGACAGACTACACGCGTGTAGATGATGCTAGCCATCCTGCATCAAACGTGATTCTTTTCTACGTGTGAAGGCGAGCTCCGCATCGAAGATATATATAAGAGGCATCTCGCCGCTTTCCTACGGCGCCTTGCGCTTGGCACGCCTTGCACATGGTCTCCATCCATCTGTCTTTTCTTCTATTTTCTGTGGCATTGCCCTCACACGGCTTTATATGCTGTCATCCTTTCGAGAGAGAACCAAATGACGACACTTTCTGCTTGGCAAAGCGGACTGAATCTTGGCTTCAAGCCAGAACGTTTCCCGTCCCGCGTGCCTGGTAGCGCCAGCGAAAGCGAAAAAATGGGGGAATTTAAATGACAAACAGTGGGACCTGCGTTGCCGCCTGCGCTTCTCGTCCTCGCCGCGTCGTGCAGCACTGCGTGCCGTTCGCAAGAATCCTCTGCTGCGACAGCGCGGATGCCCAGAAGCCTGGGCTGCGATCCCGAACAGCAAGAACAGCGGTTGCACAGAGAGCAAAAAGAGGCTCAAAACGCCCCTGCAAGCCACAGCAGACGCTGACCCAGACTGTCAGAAGAGTCCCCACGTTCTGCTACGCCTGTTTCTACCGATCGCTGCAGAAGGCGTTCGCGTGGCGCTGTCGATCGCTTTGGTGGCGTCGAAGTTACGCCTCCCCCGAAAACGGGCGGACGAAAGACAAAAGGAAACGAAACGGCATCCCTTGGGGGTATGGGATACAATATTCGAAAACGGGAGAGATGGGAAATTCACTGCTTTCTCTCGTCTCGCAGGCGGGATTGGGGAGAGGGACCTGAATATTAAGCTCCACTCACACTTGTGGCCGGAGAGACAGAACGAAAAAGGGGACCCGTCTCCTAACTACAACGACGGAGGTAGCGCCTCTGCAACAGCTGGGAATAACGACAGACGTGGCAGGAAAACATGGCAGTTGTTGCCTTAAAAAGGATCAAAACAAAAACAAAAATGGCGAACAATACATGGGACGAGGGCTGACATTACTGAAAAAGCCAGGCCCCCCACAGCTGGCCTCTTAATATGGAACAGCTATACTCGTCGATTATTGGGGGAGATGCATTGGCATATCACAGCCCGCGAGCATGACATTCACGCCGAACAAAAAGGCGTATGCCCTCTCCGGCGAGCGACTGCGTGCTGCGTTTAAGATTGGAGGGGAAGACCCGGGTGGCATAGGGGGTTTGACAGAGCGCGCTCGACCTGAGGAGCAGCCTTTGTTGATTTCACTGCCTGAGCGCCCGTCTCGAACATTTCCTGGCGCTGGGGAAAGAAGCAAAAAAGCCATGAAAACGACCTGGCTGCTGAGAAAACGCTGCATTCGTTCGCCGTGGCGGCAACGATGAGCTGAATTACTCCGTACAAGTAATGGCTCTCCTCTTCTATGGCGCGTGGGTCACTTCGGCCGTGGAGACGCCAGCGGTGCCTCCTTTCGCCGTTTGGGAACTATTGATTTTGCTTGGGGCCCAGCGGAAAAACTACGCGTAAGAAAAATAAAGATGAGTCTAGATCTGGCAATAGTCTCGACTCACAGCGGCTAGACCAGCCAACTCGGGACGCGGCCCACTTCGTTCTATGGACTAGGCCAACGAGCCCAGGAATAGCACCTGCAAGGCACGACAGGGGCTTCCGCTGCTGTTCAACGGCACCACTCTGGAGAGGGAAACAACAAAACAAAGAGGGCCACGATGCTGTGGAGAGAGGCCCAGAGGCCGCCGACGCACAGCTTCGAGAAAACCAACCAGTTGAGGAAAGACTCTTCTCGTATTTCCCGTGATATGTCCTTCTCTGGCTACCGCACAGATGCCCAAGCTTTTTAGCCCTGCGCTTATTAATATTGCTTCCTCGAGCCATCGTCTCTGGCGAAGCCGATCGTCGAGTGACATGCCTATGCTTCGTGAATGGCTTCTTGACAAAATAACAGAAGAGCTCATCATCACATGTTTCCCATCGCGCGGACTGCCGCTTGTACCCATGCTAGGGGACAACAAGCATACGGAATAGGACCTGGCCAGTCCGAGCATCGTTAGTTCCCCTGAAGCTAACAGAAAAGTAGAAATGATAAAATAAAGTTAGACCCGGAGCTTTGCCTCCCACTCCCGGAGCCACAGGTCGTGGCGTCCGGGAGAGGCGTGCCCTGATCGTGCTCTGTTCCTGGAGTGGTTTGACGCCTCCCTTTTTCTTTCTCTTCTTTACTTATTGACTGTGTTTCGTTTCCTCTCCTTTCCCTTTCCAGGCCTTGCACTTATCTTCACGTCACTCGTTAATTCTGTATCCTGTTCATAGTTTATTTTCTTCTTCTTGTCTCTGGGTACTGTGTGAGACGGTTTTGTCTTCTGTCGTTTTATTTTTTTACTACGCTCGTTTTCTTTCACACCGCATCCGCCATGAAGACCGCCTCCTACTGGGCCACCCTCCTGGCCGCCGCCAGCGGCGTCTCGGCCGGCGTGCTCGCCAAGCGGCCCGCCGGCCCCCCGCCGGCCTCCGTCTCCAGCGCCGCCTCCAGCAGCGCCTCCAGCAGCACCTCCAGCAGCAGCGCCCCCGCCGCCGTCAACAAGGGCTGCCGCCCCAACGCCAACGGGCTCTACGGCTGCTTCCTCAGCAGCACGATCGAGGCCCTCAGCTACTGCAGCTCCGAGGCCGGCGTCTTCCTCACGGCCTCCACCACGATCGTCGGCGAGACCCCGACCGTCTACGTCGAGGCCGTCGCCTCCGTCACGTCGACCGCCGTCAGCACGGTGCCGACGCTCAGCACCGCGGGCACCTTGTACGACTACAGCTCGACGACGGTGACGCAGACCAGCACGCAGACCTGGACCCAGACGGAGTTCATCTTCAAGCGCGGCGAGAGCTTCGAGACGGCGGCGCCGGCGGTGGTCGGCCGCGGCGCGCCCGTGGAGGCGGTGGTGACGGTGCAGGTGTTCAAGCGGGTGAGCACGGTGACGCAGGTGTGCACGACGTCGGCGTCGACGTCGACGATGACGGTGCTGCGGAAGCGCACCTTAGTGGCGCCGACGCCGCCTACCGCGTCGTCGTCCTCGTCGTCTGCGTCGTCGTCTTCGTCGCTGGTCTCCGCCTCCGCCTCCGCCTCCGCCTCGTCCTCGTACGTCGAGCCCGCGCCCGAGTGCCTGTCGACGCTCACGCCGGCGTCGGCCGTGCTCACGTCGGTGTGCTCGGTGTTTGTGAGCAGCTACGGGTCGAGCCCGAGCCCCGTGACGGAGACGATCGTGATGCCGACGGTGACGGTGACCTCGGGGACGTCGACGGACCTTGTGGTGTACGTTCCCCCCTCTCTTTCCTCTCTTCTCCCCGTCTCTTCCCCTCGTGATTCGAAGCCTTCTAACTTCTTTGTCCAGCGTCTCCTCCACGACCACGCGCACGGCGCTCACGATCGTCGAGGTGACGAGCGTCACGACGTCGACGGTGTCGACCTGCACGGTCGTGACCTCGACGCTGGTAATCTTCGTGTAGCCGTCGCGTTTGTCGGCGGCCCCCCCATTTTTTTGTATTCTTCTTCTCCTCTTCCGGTGATCCACTGCCGGTTTCGCCACAAAACAAATATTGAATAATAATACAATGGCATCGGATGGTGTTTATTTGCCCCTTTCTTTTTTTTGGTTGACATCTCTCGTGTCTATTGAACATCTGTTAGCAATGCAGCACAAAGCAAAGATCGAGCAGCTTAAAATATAAAAGTCATGTTGTATTTTTGTCCACAAAGTTATCCATGCGCTATGCATCATGAAAGAGAAGGGTGTCTGCAAAACGATGAGAGCGCGTAATGAGACAGACGAGACAAGAAAGGATAATCGACGTCATGTGTGCCAGGACTGCAAGAAACGCCTCAAACGTCGTCAAAATAAACCACAACAGGCCGTTCAAAACAAAGACCAAAACAAAAGAAAAAAAACCCCTAGCGTACCAAAAACAATACAGAACAACTCTTGCTCTCATTTCACTACTGAATGTACATTGAACCGGGGGGGTTAGGTTGGGGATCGTTGTCCCTCCCCCTTCTGCTGTTTGTTCTTGTATTGTCACATCAAAAACCCGCCGAGCACCTGGCCGGCGTCGGGCATGCCGGCTGGCCGGCTGCTCCCCAAGAGTCCTCTTCCTCTTCCAATACCTCCCTCCTTCTCGCGCGGCGGCATCTAGCCGTCCCCGCCTTCTCTGGCGGCCGCTTCTTCTTCTTCCTCGTCTTCGCCCAGCTCGGCCATCAGCATGGCCTCTAGCTCGGCTTCGTCGATGTCGACGCTGGCGGGCGCGACCTTTGTTGTCGTTGCTGAGGCAGCTGCTGGTGTCACTGTCACTGCTGGCGGTGCTGCCAGCAGCGTCTTGATGGTCACCGAAGACGCGCTGTCCTGGTTTGTCTGCTGCCGCAGCGGGTGGCTTGCGTCGTGTGTTCCGGCACCTCCTGCGCCTCCGCTTGCTGCTGCTGATGCCAGTGCGGCGGCCCGCAATCGAGACCTGCTACGGCTTCGTGACACGCCGCCCAGCTTCTGTCGCTTGACGAGGAGACTGCGGCCGCGCAGCGACGCGCGCTCACTCTCGGTGTCCGTGTCTCCACCGCCACCGCCGCCGTGTTTCCGCTTGGCAGATGCCGTGGAGAGCATGCTGGCGCCGTTAGCGTCGTCGTCGCCGCCGTCCCCGTTCTCCGCGCGGTCCATGTCGACGTCGTCGTCGTTGTCGCCGTAGTCAGTGTCTGTGTGCTCCTCGTCGTCGCCATTGTCGTCCTCGTCGTCCTCGTCGTCGCCCTCGGCGAGGAACATCTCGAGCTCGTCATCGGCCGAACCCCAGTCAAAGGCGCCGAGCTCCGCGATGGGACTCATGTTGTCGCTGTTGTTGAACTCCTTAAATTCGTCGTCCGTCTCATCGTCGTTGCCGCCGCCGCGACTTGGGACGGTAATGCGCAGCCCTGGGTTGTTGCCCGCGGTCTCGGTCTCGTTCTCGTTGTCGCTGTCGGCGTCGGAGATGGTCTCGGTGTCGGTCACATCGACCTGCGAGCCAGCTGCTGCAGGCCGACCACGGTCCGCGGGATGAATGTCTACCAGGTACGGCGTCTCGTCAACGTGTTCCCACCGGCTGAAGCAGTCGGCGAGCCAGTTCTGGTTGACGATCTTGGTCGTCGGGATCCGGGCGGCCTGGCGGACCTTCTGGGTGCGCGGCCGGTCGCTGCTAATGACGAGGTGCGTCACCTTCTTCGAGATCTGCCGCTGCAGGTTGGCGCCGAAGCTGATGGCCTGGAGGCCGATTTCTGACCGCTCGACTTCCATGCCCAGCGGCACGAGGCCCGACAGCACGATCGTCGTGCCCTGCAGGACCTCGCCCTTGAGCTGGTCCAGGATGACACCCACGTCGGGCACCGGCGCCACGTCGGCGACATCGACCACGTTGTCGCCGCCGATGATGGCGTCGTATTCGTCGTAGAACTGGTGGTGCAGCTTTGTCAGGTGCTGCTCGAGGAAGCCGAGCTCGGTGTCGTCGTCAAAGAGGACGCAGTGCCGGGGCCGCGAAGACTGGGATGCCTCGTCTTGCTCCGCATGCTCCGCGGCGGCCGCGGCCGCAGCTTCTTCGTCCTCCTTGTCGAGCTGCTCCTGCATATGGAGCAGGGGCCGGTCCTTGATCTGCTTCTCAATAGTGCGCTCCTGCTCTTCGGTCTGCTTCTGCAGAAGGACGATGTCGACATCCTCGCCCGCAGCGGGAGGCGACGCCTTGGGTGAGCCGTTGACGGGCGTCGCGCTCTGGCTGTCGCCGTTTGTGACTGACGTGGGGACGGTGGTGGCGGTGATGTCGCTTCTGGGACTTGAAGCGATGGAAGTCGAGGCGGCGGTGGACGCAGGGGACGCGGTGGCCTCGTGGACGTCGGTGACGACCAGGGTCTTGGCGGAAGATGCGTCTGATGTTGGGGAGGCCGCAGACGAGGCCGCGGCAGCGGGAGAGAGATCTGTTGTAGAAGAAGAAGTGGATGTGGGCAGGTCGTTGCGCTTGGGCAGGAAACTCGAGTTGATATCGCCAGTCCCCTTGAAGAAGTCGTAGGGGCTGACCTTGATGAGGTTGTGGCGGTTGTAGGGCCAGACGTCGGCGCGGTCGTCCATGATGACAGCCATGTTCGTGCTGACGGGGAAGAGGCGCTGCAGCGACTTGGCGACGATGTTGCCGTTCTCGTCGCGGCTGATGACGCGGTTGCCGAAGAGGCGCTGGTCCGGGTCGACGATCTTGGCGATGTTGGTGGCGTACGTGCGCGTGCCCATGGTGTAGACGTGCAGCTCGTACATGGTGGCGATGGTGGCGAGGAAGGCGGCGAGCCCGGGGCGCATCTTGATGTAGTAGTAGCAGCCGCGGGCGACGCCGTGGTAGCCCTCCTCGAGCTGGAAGCGCTGGACGTCGCGGAGGGCGTCGTAGTTGGGGTTGGAGGGGTCCTGCTGCCAGTCGCCGATGGTGGGGTCGATACAGGCGTGGATGATGGTCTGGTCGAGGTCGACGACGAGGCTTAGCTTGCGCTGGGCGAGCAGGCGCTGCTGCAGCTCGTTCTCGGCGCGGGTGGCGGCGACGCGGCTGACGGTCAGGCTGGTCTGGTCGTGGGTCATGTTGATGGGGGCGCGGTCGGTGTCGCGCTGCTCGCTGGCCCAGTTGACCTCGTTCATGTCCTTGCCGCAGAGCGCGCAGAGGCCCTGGAACTGGATCTCGTGGGTGCAGGCCTCCTCGACGGTGACGCAGGCGCGGTCGCGCGCGACGACGTCGCCGACGCGCACGTTCCACGCCAGCAGCTTGCCGTCCTCGGGCGCGTTCCAGTCGGTGATGCTAGTCAGCGTCTTGGTCTGCAGCTCGAGCGTCTCGCGGTCCTGCGGCAGCTCCATGGTGTACTCGAACGAGTACTGCAGCACGGGCTCCTGGCGCCGGATCGAGTCGCCGGGCCTCTTGTAGAGCTTGGTGATCTTGATCGGGTACTTGAGCCGCGCACCAAAGTGCAGGGCCTTCTCGCCCTTCTTGCCGGAGGCCATGGCGGGCCGCGGCGGGGGGTACTTGGTGCGGACGTGCTGCGAAAACCGGGTGAGCGGTGTCGGGCGGAGGACCAGGGGCGGGCGGGGGTAGTAGCGCGGCGAGGGTCGAGAGACGGGGACCTCCCAGTGCGGGAGAGGCGCCGGGGGAGAAGGCGGACGCCGAAGAAACTGGGTGGGCTTCGGAAGCCGGGGGCGATGTGGAAGCGGAGAGAGATCCTTGGGGTCGAGCCTCAGCTGCGACGGCCGGGCGGCTGTTGGTTCATAAGCCATATTAGTAAAATAGGACAATGGGATACAAAGTCTAACTAAGAATGGGCCATGGCAAAAATGGAGATGCAAAAACGATGCCGCGGTAGGCGTGATGGAAAGAAAGCTGAGTGCAGATGAAGTGCAGGCTGCCGAAGCAGCGAGAGAATGCGAGGGGATCGGACGAGCTTCCAAATACTGTCTCGAGGCCATCCTGGGATGACGACGGCTCGGCAACGGCAAGCAGGCTGGGAAAGGGACGAAGAGGGAAAGCAGAGACGACGGCTGCCGACAGTACTCACCTTACCGGATGGGGGGATGGATAGAAGCTGGGTTGAGCTTGCTTCGCTGTTGCGCGCTGCAGAAAGAGCAGTGAAGACACGACAGGAGAGATCGCGCGATCTCTCAGACGACGCGCTGCAGGGAAGGAAGAAGAGGGCGATCGGGACGTAGCGGAAGACGAAGAAGAGGACGGAGCAGAAGACGGCCCATCGCACCTGCTGAGCAAACACAGCACAGGAAAGTCGAGAGTCAGCGGCCGGGAACGCAGCGACGACCAATTCAAGCGCCAATGGGAGGGGCAGGTCGCGGAAGTGCGCCGTGTGTGTTGAGGCACCGGGGTGGCAGCGCGCGACAAAAAGTGTGAATAGCTTCACTTTCTGGCGACTGGCTTTGTTTTGATTTTGTGTAGCCCCAGAGGGAGGAAGGCGCGAAGGGGGGCGGGACACGTCCGATGGGAGGTCGAGCGAAGAAGGCGCGCGTGGGTGGTGTGGCGGTCGCGGTCGCAGCTTCCCCGAGAGAGGATGAGACGGGAATGACTGCCGTGGATGGGCCAGGCAAGAGCAAGAAAAAAGGTGTGGAGGGAAAGACCGACGGGCGACTGAACGGAGAATGGAGAGGCGGATTCGATGAGACAGGCAAGGTACCGTGACAGCTCTGGGTGCACGGGCCACTCTGCGGCTTCCGAGAACCTGGAGGCGTGGGAACCGACGTCAGTGAGTGTGTACGGTGAGAGTACAGTGTGTGAACGGTGTAAATGACGGAGGGCGCTAAGACGAGCTGATGGCGAGGTCAAGAAGAGGGCGAGCAAATCAAAAGGGGCACGATGGGATGAGGGAGGACTGGCAGAGGGGGGGGGGAGGGAAGGCTGCGATGTGCTGCGATTTGCTGCGATGTTATGAAAGTGTTGCGCAGGGCTGACGTCTTGTGCGAGGATGGGCAGGATGGGGAGGATGGGCAAAGCGCGCGAATGACGACTGGCAGCTACGGGTGAAAAGCAGGCCGGAGATTTCGAGAGCTTTTTATACGGCGGCGGAGGGCGGAGAGACAAGGGGGTGAGTGCGTCGGGGTTGCGCGACTGAGCGAGGAGCGTGACCTTCTTCACCGTGCATTGGGGGCCTGGGACTCGTTTCTCACTCCACGCTTTGGGGGATGCTTGGGTGCGCTGCGGAGAGTGGTGTGACGCAGGCAGACGCAGGGACAGTGCGAATTGATGCGATGGGCTGTTGCGGGTGTGAATCGCAACTATGCAGAAAAGGAAACGTGCGAATAAGTGAATATGCAAGTAGCGGAATTGACGTACTTGTACAGGAGCTGTCGTCGAAGCAGAGACAACAGGAGAAAGAACGGGCCGTCAGAAAAGGGGCCGCAAGCGACGATGAAAGCGGTCGAGGATGCCGAAGTGGGAAGGGGCGACGGGTGTGGGCCGCTTCGATTGGCAGTGACGAGCAGAATACGCAACACGGCAGAGTGACGATAGCCGCAACAGCCTAGCAATAGCAGGGCCTGGGCTATGGACGGGGAGAGCGAGGGCCCGCCCTTTTGTACCTGCGGGCCGTTCTTTCCTCAGTGCGGCGGCTGCTGGGACCCTCGACTCGCGGTCGCTCCTGCTGTTTCTTTGTTTGCTGCGGGGCAGGCAGCTGTCCTGCTAGGCTAGGGCGACAGCTGTGGCTCGTGCTCGGCGTGCATGCGGCGATCACGGTGTGGCGGACAGGCCCCCACAGAGACGAGCCAGAGGGAAGGGAAGGAAGGGAGGGATTCCCCAAAGCGGAAACAACGGGCGATTAAGTGTGTAGATACAATACAAACGGCAGCGTGCAGGAGAGGAACCAACAGCCGTGTTTCGTGGCGACGCCAAGCCTATTGCGCGTCCACGGGCGGCTTTCGTTTGCATTTATTTTTGGTTTTGTTTGATGGAGGAGCAAGGGGCACGCAAAGGAACGAGTGAGAATAACAATGACACAAATCTATTTGACTTCCATCTCTGGAAACGCTCTCAGGAGATGCTCGCGGGCTATCGGACTGGAGAGCCACGACGGCATCGTAGCAAAGGACACAGAAACAGACCCCCTCCCCGGTCTCACACACCCTGCCTCACCGGCCGCGCAAACGCCTTCTCCAGCAGCCACTGCGGCGAGTGGAACAGGTGGCCGCGGCGCCGGCGCACAAACGCCGCGTAGAGGGCGGCCGCAGCGTAGACGGCGCCGGCGCTGACTGCGACGGGCCCGCGGAACTGGTCGGGCCGCGGGAACGCGATGGTCGTGGCGTAGGCGAGCACCTCGAAGAGGTTCTGGAAGGCGGCCTCGGCCGTCGAGAAGGCGCCGCGGTGCGCGTCGGCGACCTCGTCCTGGACGATGCTCTGGGCGCAGAGGTCGTAGCCCCAGAGGCCGACGCGGCTGAGGGCGACGCCGACGGCGAGGCCGGCGGCGGCGAGGAGGGGGCTGCTGGCGCTGCCGGCGATGAGGGGAGAACCGGCGCCGCCGGCGATGGCTCTGACGACGGCGCCGCCGACGCCGCCACCGTCCGCCCCAATCCCAAAGAACCAGGCCACGGCTCCCGTCAGCCACAGGGCCTGCCACGACAGGCTCCAGATGCCGCCGCGGACGACGCCGATGCGGGCCATGAGGCGCGGCGCGAGCCACGTGGCGCTGAGCTCGAAGACGGTGCTGGCGGTGCGGGCGAGGCCGACGTCGAGCGGCGAGTAGCCCACGGCCAGCAGGAACGTCACCATCTGGCCGGAGAAGGAGAGCACCGTGAGGTACAGGATGGCCAGGGAGAACGAGGGCAAGAAGGCCGGGTGCCGGAAGTAGAAGGGCAGTGACGAGAAGGGCAGCAGGCGACGTCCGGTGGCTTGGATGCCGGCAATGATGCTAGCCGCGGCTGTGGCCGTCGCCGTGGCCGGCACCGCGTCGTCGCTCCACGCCGCCGGGCGGCGGCGCAGCTCCGGGACGCGTCGATAGACCTGAGGGTTAGTCGTAGGTACGGCGTAGATAAAGGGGGGGCGTGAAAACAGAGACGCACCACGGCAATGCAAAAGTACTCGACCACGACCGACGCCGCGCTCATGCCCAGCGTCGTCCACAGCGCCGCGCGCGTCGACGCTGCGGCGACGAACGAGATGGCCAGCGGGCCCGCCAGCTTGCAGAACAGGTCGATGCGGCGGATGCGGGCGTTGAGCTCTGGGGTGGGGAGGTTAGTCGCAGATGCCCTAGCAGGTAGGTAGAGGGATCCATGGCCATTCCATTCAGGTCACTTGCCTCTTCTGGCTCCCTCGTTCCCCTCCGTCATCACCACCACCCAGTCGCGCTCCACGGCCACCAGGTTCATGACCGAGCACAGCTTCTCGACGCACGCCGCCACGACGGCGACGGCGAAGAGGCCATCGAGGGAGTTCGCGCCCAGGGGCCTCCCCAGCATCACCCCAAACACGCCACAGCTGACGGCCACGGCCGCGCGCTGCCCGATGATGGACACCCGCACGACGGCCAGCCGGTCGCCGCGGTCGATGCAGGCGCCGACGGCCTCGGCGAAGACCATGGCGGCCAGGCCGCGCGCGACGGCGTAGACGGACAGGGGCAGCAGGGTGTCCGGGAAGATGGCGGCCAGGAACAGGACGGCGGCGAACTCGAAGAGGCGCGAGTTCCACGTCGACAAAAAGTGCGACGTGTAGAGGCGGGCGGCCAGGGCGGCGGGGATCGGGGCGTTGTTCGGAGGCGGTGGCGGTGGTGCCTGCTCGGGCACGTCTTCGCGCACCTCGCCCGGCAAGTCTGCCGACTGCCGCTCGACATCAATGTCGATATCGATGTCGTTGTCGATGTCGCCGTCGCCGAGGCTGGCGTGGAGCACGGCGGCGGCGGGCGGCACCGTAGGCTCAGCGACTGGCGAGCCGGAGACGGGCGCATCGTTGCTGACATCCATTGGCGGCGACGGCTGGTCTGCGTCCGCAGACGAAGGCCGGCCGGCCGCCGCGTCGTGGACTGGTGACGAGCTCATTGTGGAGGAGGGGCGATGCAATGCTGCGGATGTGTCAAGGAGTCATCGTCACAGCAGAAAACAAAAAAGGGCGATCGAGAGATATAAATAATAACGGCACTCTATTGAACGAGGCGGTGTAGATGGGGAGAGCATGGGAGGAGCAACGTTTCGAGGAGGCGAGTTCCCAACGCTTTTTCTCTGCCCACTTTTACCGAGAATCGGCATTTGAAAAGGGAATGGCCAGGGCCATCCGGGTGTCCGCTGCAAGCACGGCAGCCGATCTAGCCCCCGTTTTAGTTGCACGCCATCGGCAAGAAAGGTTGCTCCAACGTAGTCGCAAAAGGCTTTCTACAGAAAAGAAAAAAGTGTAATACAGGGCCAAGACGTTAGACGTATACACAGACACTTCCATATGGCACAATTCAAATGATTCACTGGCGACTGTGTCACAACAATGTTGAATTTCAGATTAAACCGTGCTCTGGGAATCTACCGTGCTGACTCGACAACAAAATATGAGCACGCCGATGGTGCGCGGTCTATGTACAAAGAGATGGCGTGTCCAGGATTAAAGAGAAACCGACCCTGCCCCAAAACCGCCTACCGGTCCGGCGAGTTGTGCCGCGTCGGCATGTAGAACTCGTACTGGTCCGGGAACAGGATGATGTTGGCCAGCCGCACCAGCTCCAGCTCCGCCTGCGACAGGGCCGGGGTCGGGTCCGGGGTAGCGGACGACGACGAAGACGGGTCTGACGACGACGGGTCTGTGGTCGCCTCGCCCTCGACGTCCATCTTGTCCTCGGCCGTCTCAGCTGTCTCCACCGCCCCCGACCTGCCTGCACCACCACCACCCCCGCCCCCCTCCACGTCCCACGGCGCCAGCCCCATGGCCCGCAGCGCCGCCCGCCCGCCCACGGACTCGATGGCCTTCTCGCCCAGCCGCGCCGCGTGGTCGGCCTCGCTGCCCAGGCCCGACCCCGTCGCGTCAAAGTCCGGGCCCGGGTGGCCCCGCAGGAACGCCTTGCGCTGCCGCGCCAGGTACAGCGCGTTGGTCTGCGTCAGCGGGCACGCCGGCACGTACACGAGCATGGGCGCGGCGCCCAGCGCGAGGGAGGAGGGGGAAGAGCTCCCAGTGTTCCCAGAACTCCCAGGGCTGCCGCCGCCACCGCCGCCGCTGCTGTTGCTCCTCGTCGTCCGCACGCTGCTGGAGGTGCTCTCGCTGCGGGGCGGTGCCTCCGCCGCGGGACCGCCGATGCCGTCGCTGGCGATCGTGTACGGCGTGTCGTTGTGCCAGACGATGTAGTCGCCGGCCTGCAGGCTCGGCGGCGTCAGCAGGCTCGTGCGCAGCTGCAGGTGCGGGTGCCACAGCTCGGTGACGCGCTGCGCGTGGCCGGGCACGGCGCCGTGGATGATGGTCGACGGCTCCGCCTCGAACTCCCAGTTGTCGGCGGAGAGGAACGCTTCCCAGGCGCTCTCGTCCTTCTCTTGGTTGTTCTCTCTGTCCTCTCCCTGGCTCGGGGCGGGCGTCTTGGGCTTGAAAAAGGGCCGCAGCAGAAAGTAGGCCGTTGCCAGCTTCGGCGACGGCAGCAGGCGCACCATGCCCGGTGTGACGTCGGTTAGGGCCAGCAGGCCCTGGAACATGCGGAAGATGCTGCAGGCGCCCGCACCATTATACAAGTCGGGCGTGGCCTGGACGCGGCCGGCTGGGTCCCAGGGGTCGTAGTCCTCCCAGCGGCCGCGGAACACGGAGTCGTAGGTGCCGCCGCGGCCGTAGCCGTCAGGCTCCCAGCGCTCGAGGCTGCCGCCGTCGATCTGGGCGATGATGGTGGGGGGCGTGGCGGGGGGTTGTGCTGACGCTGGTGCCGTCGCCGTCCCCGTCCCCGCACTTGGCGCCGCCGCCCCCACGAGCTTGGCCTGCGCCGCGTCCACGTGGATGCGGATGCGGTCCGCGTAGCTGATGGGGAACCGCGCCGCCATGCGCGGGTCGCTGGCGCCCTCGCCCGTCGCCCAGAACCCCATGGCGAACCGCATGGCCCGCAGCACGTTGGGGTGCGCACGCGCGCGCACCTGCGCGGGCGTCCAGAAGAAGTCGAAGCACGTCGGGTCCTGCGGCGGCGGCGGCTTGATGTCGTGGTGGCCGTTGGTCTCGCTCGGCTCGAGGTAGGCCCGCGTCTCGCGCACCCACGCCGCCGTGTCCCGCGCGGGCACGACGCCGCGCACGACGCCGACGCCGCAGGCCTGCAGGGCGGCGCGGAACGGCGCGACGGCGTCCGGGTCGTCGATGCGCGCAAAGTCGATGGACGGGATCAGCGCGGGGCCCTGGTCGGCGATGCGGCGCACGTCGACGGCGAGCGCGGCCAGCAGGCGCGCCCACGAGGCCTGCAGCGCGGCGTGGTGGCCCTCGGCGAGGCGGCGCTTGATGTGGGCGAAGCGCGACGGCAGGGGCACGGGCTCGGCGCCGTAGAAGGACAGCACGGGCGGCTCCATGACGACGTGCGGGGGCGCGCCGCTGCTGCTGGGCTCGAGCACGGACGCGGACACGGACGACTGGGCGCGGTGGCGCAGCTTGTTGGCGCGGCGGCGGCGCTTGTCACCGGCCCTGGCGCGGGCGGGAGAAGGGTCGTGGTCGTGGTCGAGGTCGTGATCGGCGGGGTGCGTGCCCAGGAGGTCGGGCGCGGATGGGTGATGTGCACTGTCCGCCGTGGCCAGCAGGTCCCTCGCCGGACTGCTGCGGCGGCTGCGCGGGGTCGACGACGAAAAGAGGTGGTCGCGCAGGCTCTCGCTGTTCAGCAGCGTGGACGAGGTCGATCGCTGGTGCTGGTGTTGCTGTGGAGTGTCTCCTGGCGGCGGCCGTGCCAGGAGGGCGGCGGAGACGGAGGCCATCGTGACTTCCTATAAGAGAGAGACAGCGGGGTGGGGCACCTTCCCTGCGTTGAGTTTGGGTTTAGTGGGAGCGTGTAGGGGTCCGGTCGAGGCCCCTGGGGAAGGCGCCGCCCTGTGCGCAGTGCGGGGAAGCCCGCGAGCGTGCCTGCTGGTCGGGGCGCGCAGCTGGAGAGCGCCTTCCTGTCGCGCCGTCGCCAACGTCTGTCGCTTGAGCCTCACGTGGCACTCTTTGTCATCCGTCGTCTTCTCGATTTCACGTTGCCACGTCTTCGCGATGTGTCGCGTCGTCTCGATGCTCCTCTCCGCGTCGTGTCGATAGTCCTCGCTCTGCACAGCGGCCGGCACCGATCGCGTGTCTGCGTCGTCGAGTCGGTTTCTCGTCCTGATTCTATGCGCGTGTCGTTGTCTGCCGTCGAAGCGTTGTCCCCCCAAATCGCGAAATCCAAAGTGTCTTTAGTTTCCTTTTTCTCTTTCTTTTCAGTCACACTTTTTCGCCAAATGGAACACCGCGGCGGGCCCCAGATCTCTCTTATACCCTCCGCTCTCTCCGTCTCTCTCTCGTCTCTGTCCTCGCCCGCCGCTCTCCTCCAGCGCTCCCACACCACGCGGCTCGCTCTCGTTCCAGATCCAGGCCTCGGAACTATGGGCCGGCTGTCCCTTTTCGGGGGGCGACACACGCTAATTTTCCTCTTTCTCCTTCTAGTCGCGCACCTTATTTTTCTGTTTCTGCGGGCCCTTGCACACCCACGCTCCTCTGGCACACGTTTTGGTTTCCTCTTGGGTCCAGTTATCTGGAGCCGCCCTGGCCGCCCAGCCGTCTGGCCGTCGAGCCTTGTCTGAGTCTGTCTCTCTCTCGCTTTCTCCAGTCTGTCCTCTATTATCTCTCCTCCTCTTTCTGCAGGACCGCGGCTCGCGGCTCGCCTTCCAGCCCTCTCTCCCTTTCCCACCATTCCGCCAGGGCCCGCCAGCCGTCCTCCCTTCCCCCCCAAACCACCACGCAGCGTCCCCATTTCCAAGTCATCCGCCCGCGGGCGCACGTTTCTTCTTGATTGAGGTCCTTGCAGAAGAAAAACAAAACAAGCAAACAATACAAAACACAGCCTGCCTCCCCGTCTGCTTCCCCGTCTTCTTCCGTTCTCGACTGCCGTCCTCTCTACCTGGCTCTCGCTTCCTGCCTTTTTGCTCCTTTCATCACGGGAACGCATCCTGAAATAACACTTTGCTTTGCGACATCTCTTTTTTTTCTTTTTCTTTTTCTTCTTCTCCCTCTTTTCCTTCGCCTTCCGAAGTTTTGCCTTTAGCTGCACACAACAGCTCTCTGATCGGCAAGGCGGGACGGTTGGCGGGTGCCCAGAGCCGACACCCCTGTCCGTCCACCGCGTAGATTGGCCACTTTAATGCACTATAATGCGAGCGCAGAGGAAACTAAGATGTCATTCAAGAAGCTGGGAGCGCAAAGAGCGCTAACACAGCACTAAGATACAAAGCAGGACACAAGAAAACATCCCCTCAGTGTCGCCGAAAGAGACGACAAGCCGACGGGCCAGGTCGGGCGACACAGCAGCAAGTGCAGATGAATAAACTAAGTGCAGAAGAAGAAAAGAGAAGAATGCAAAGAACGCTCTATCATGCGCAGAGACATCCCCACCCGCGTCCCTCCGGCTCCCAGATCCGGTCGCCTGCAGAATCGGCTGCTCCCCGTGCGCACTCTGTAATAAAGTGGCCCGCATACCGTGCCAATGCCTCCAATACCTCGCACCCCGCACTGTCTCTGCCCCACAAGTCGTCCAACGCTTCTCCATCGTAAATCTGGCCGGCGGCCCGTAAGCCGAGTCCCCCGCGCTCCCCCAATTCCGACTTCACAGCGTCCCGACCACGACCGCCCCGTCCGACGCGACCCCATCTGCAGTGCTCCGCCTCCGTGCTGCTAGCCTATCCTTCGCACGGCGCCGGCTTCCGTATTACTGTCCCAGGGTCTTTCCAGCTTTCCAGCCTACTCCGTATTCGCTACCGCACTCTAACCCACACATTATCTCATCGCTTCCCCCCCACCTTTGCGCCCATGGACATCGACTGCCAGTGCGGCGCCGTCCACTTCCAGACGCCGGCGCCACGGCCCCTGGCCGTCTTCCACTGCCACTGCCGCGAGTGCCGCCGCCAGAGCAGCGCCGCGTTTGGCACGTCGGCCCTGTTCCCGGCCGCGGGCGTGTTCCCGCTGGACCCGGAGCTGCGCGGCAAGCTGTCCGTCTACATCCGGCCGGGGGCGCGGGCGCGCACGGGGCGGGACATGGCGTGCTACTTCTGCACGAACTGCGGGGCGCGGGTGATGCACCGTTATCTGAAGCGGAGGAGTCGTTCTGCTGCTGGTCCTGGCGGCAGCCAAGGCCGCGCTGGCGGCCCTGCTGGCGGCTCTGCGGACGGCCCGGATGCCGTCGGCTGCGGCGGCGGTGGCGACCTGGGGGGCAGCGATCCAGAGAGCGGTGGCCCGGAAAGCAGCAGCGGAGCGACGTCCGACCCTGCGGACGTCGCCCCGGACACCTTGCGCGAGGACGACTTCGACGGCACGACGATCACGATCAAGGGCGGGCTGATCTCCGGCCTGGACTTTTCCAAAGCCGTGCACATCTACACCGAGTATGCCGTGCTCCCCATCCCCGAGGGGTTCACGCAGTATCCGGGGACGCCGCCACCGGATTCGCCATGACTGAGGGGGCGGTGGACGGTGGAGAGGGAAACACCGGGCATGTACATAATTTTATGATATGTAGCTTAACAGTCAAGCAAAACAGATAACCCACCGCCGCAATGGCAACCCCAATCCCTAGAACAGAGATGACGATATGCGGGCTGTTGCACTGAACACGCTTCGCAGCAGTGACCATTTCAGTTGTCTCGCTTCTTGGAACTTTGCTCGTACTGCGGTGGTCCAAGACATGTTGTTGTTTTTTATACGTTTTTATTCCATATTTCTTCAAAATCCATCGACCTAAACCGCACGAAGCTAACAAGAGCACATAAATAAAATAAAATAGACATCAAGAACATTGAAATGATCACACCACATCAAGAAGCAAGGTTTTTTCACACGTCTGCCACCGAGAACTTTGTTACCTCTTCAGCAGACGAAAAAAAATTTGGCGATGTCTCCAAAGCTATCGAAATATGAACCCCCCCCTACCCCCCCAACTCACTGTTGGTCCATTTGCTAGCAGCTCCATCGATCAACTAGGACGTTCCCCTCGGCCGCCTTACTCGCGGGGCAGGTGCTGCGGGCCACCAGGCCCACCAGGGCCACCGGGATTGCCGGGGCCACCGCCGCCACGGTAGCCGCCAGAGCCACCATAGTCACCGCTCGGTAGCGGCGTTGGCGGCAGGCTGCGCTCGTGGTGGCGGCCGTCATCATGGTGGTGATCGTCATCGTGATGGTGGGGATCGGGTTGACCACCAATGGGGGCATAATGGCCATAACCGGCTTGGGATGCAGGCAGCTCGCGAGGGCGGTGCGGGCCGTCATGCCCCACGTCGCGGGGCAGGCTGTTAACAGGATCACCATGACCACCAATGGGGGTATAATGGTCATAATCGGCTTGGGATGCAGGCAGCGCGCGAGAGCCGTGCGGGCTGTCATGCTCCACGTCGCGGAGCTGAGTCTTGGGAGGAGGATCGTGAGGGGGGGGATAATGGTTATAATCGGCCGGGGACGGAGGCAGCTCGCGAAAGCAGTGCGGGCCGTCATGCTGTTCGCAGGGAACGCGGGGCACGTCGCCGGTTTCTGAATCGAGCTGAGGAGGGGGAGGAGGATAAGAAACATCGCGGGGATGGTGCGGACCGTGTGGAGGAGAACCTGGGCGCGGCTGGGCGGCGGGCGAGGCGAGGCTGCCCTGGCCGAGCGCGGCGAACGCCAAGATGGCGGCGTAGAAGACTTTCATGTTCTGAGATGTGCTGCTTGAATTTTTTTTCTTTCTATTGTGTTGTGGTTTTTTCTTGTTGCTGGGCACTTTGGGGTGAGGACGCGGAGAATGAAGCCGGGAATTCTACAATGTCTCGAAGAGGAGGACATCCTCGATCTTTATACACGTTCCGTTCCTACTTTCAGGACCCCCGGGTCTCTTGTCTTCGTGGTGCAATGCACCGCCTCTAGGATGCAGCAAGTCTGGCGGCGGCATTTCACAAGGACGATTCTGCCTTCGAACGGGGACGATATTGAATTTCCAACGGTTCCCCCCCGGGTGCCCGGGGGGGGGGGGGGGGGGGGGGCCCGGACAAGTCACAGTGGTCGGCGAGGGCGTGTGGATGGAATCGGAAGAGAGAGCAGTCGCGAGGGACTGACAAAACAG
>WNYD01000230.1:0-38792 GCA_021396205.1 Sporothrix brunneoviolacea
GGCATGGGCGGCCGCACCGTGCTGACGGTCGAGCCCGACGGCGCCGTGTCCGCCTCGGCCGAGCTGCCCGAGCACGGCCTGCGCGCCGGCGACGTCGTCCTCGTGGCCGAGCAGCCGGGCGGCAGCGCCAAGAAGCGCGAGATGCGCGACCTCGAGAAGCGCGGCGTGCGCGGCGTGGTGACGCGGGTGCGCAGGACGGGCCTCGACGTGGCCGTCGACGACGACAGGGGCGACGACGAGCTCGAGAGCGTCGACGCCCTGGCGGCGGCCGGCAGCGGCCGCGTCTGGCTGCTCAAGCTGGCCGACGAGGTCACGAACCGGCGCATGGCCGCGGCGATGCGCGCGCTGCAGGCGCTGCCCGAGTCCGGGTACACGCCGCTGATGCGGGTGCTGTTCGGGCTGTCGTCGCCGGTCGTGCGCAGCACTGCCGAGGACGAGGCTGCGGTGGAATGGGTCGACCCGACGCTCAACGACTCGCAGAAGGACGCCGTGCGGTTTGCGCTGGCGGCCGAGGAGGTGGCCCTGATCCACGGACCGCCGGGGGTGAGAAAAACATTCATGCGTGTTTTATGCGCGATCCTGCCTTTCCGAACTCTGTTGTCTGTCCCCTTGCTAACGCCCCTGACAGACCGGCAAAACACACACCCTCGTCGAGCTCATCCTGCAGATGGTCCGCCGCGGCCTGCGCGTCCTCGTGTGCGGGCCCTCCAACATCGCCGTCGACAATCTCGTCGAGCGCCTCGCCGCCCACGCCGTGCCCATGGTCCGCCTCGGCCACCCGGCCCGCCTCCTGCCCTCCGTGCTCAGCCACGCCCTCGACGTGCTCACCCAGACGTCGACCGCCGGCGCCATCGTGCGCGACGTCCGCGCCGACATGGACGCCAAGCAGGCCGACCTCAAGAAGCCCAGAACAAAAGGCGGCCCGGCCAACAAGACCGCCCGCCGCGCCATCTACGCCGACCTGCGCGAGCTCCGCCGCGAGTACCGCGAGCGCGAGCGCAGGTGCGTGCGCGACCTCGTGGCCGGCAGCGCCGTCGTGCTGGCGACGCTGCACGGTGCGGGGGGGTCGCAGCTGCGGTTCCCAGACGCCTCGGCCGCCTTTGACGTCGTCGTCATCGACGAGGCCAGCCAGGCGCTCGAGGCCCAGTGCTGGGTGCCGCTGCTGGCGGCGCGCAAGGTCGTGCTGGCGGGCGACCACCTGCAGCTGCCGCCGACGGTGAAGACCAAGAGCAAGGACAAGGCGGCGCCCAAAGGAGGGGCGGCAGCGAAGGCGGCGAAGGCGGCGGCCAAAAAGCCCAAGAAGGGAACGGTCACCAGCGACGCAGACGAGCTGGCCGTCGAGTCCCTCTCGCTCGGCGCCGCCGCCGCCACCGCCGCCACCACAACCTCCTCCTCCTTCTCCCTCGAATACACCCTCTTTGACCGCCTGCTGGACCTGCACGGCAGCGCCATCAAGCGCATGCTGACGACCCAGTACCGCATGCACGAGCGCATCATGCGGTTCCCGTCGGACACGCTGTACGGGGGCAAGCTGGTGGCCGCGGAGGCGGTGGCCGCGCGGCTCCTGCGGGACATCAAGTACACCGCCAGCAGCGGCGGCGGGGGCGCCGCAGAGGCGACGGCCGCCTCGGCTGCCTCAGCCGTCGCCGACATCGACGAGACCCGCGAGCCCCTCGTCTTCATCGACACCCAGGGCGGCGACTTCCCCGAGACGACCGAGGAGGAGGCGGCCACCAACACCGGCGGCGGCGGTGCCGATGCCAGAGACGCCAAGTCCGCCCGAGCCAGGCTCTTTGGCGACAGCAAGTGCAACGCCATGGAGGCCCTGCTGGTCCGCCAGCACGTGGCCACGCTCGTCCGCGACGGTGGCGTCCGCCCCGCCGACATCGCCGTCGTCACCCCCTACAACGCGCAGCTGGCCCTGCTGGCGGGGCCCCTGAAGGCGGAGTTCCCGGGCATCGAGCTCGGCAGCGTCGACGGCTTCCAGGGCCGCGAGAAGGAGGCCGTGATCGTCAGCCTGGTGCGGAGCAACGCGGCGGGCGACGTCGGGTTCCTCGCCGAGAAGCGGCGGCTGAACGGTACTCTCCGTTCCTCCCTTACTTTTTTCCCCTCTCGTCCATATAGATCCCGCTAGCTAACCTCTACAGTGGCCATGACGCGGCCGAAGCGGTCGCTGACCGTGATCGGCGACTCGGAGACGGTCAAGCGGTACGTCTCGTCCCCTGCTTCCTCATCTAGTGCCCCCTCACGACCCACACTCAGCTAATACCACGCCTAGAGGAAGCGCCTATCTGAAGAGCTGGATGGAGTTCTTGGAAGAGAACGCCGACCTGCGGTACCCGGACGTGTCGGCCGTGGTCGCGGCTTCGTGAGACGGCAGACGACGGGGTGAGGCTTGCCGTTAGGTCAGGGTTAGGTTTAGATTAGGATTAGGTTAGGTCGACGACCAAAAGACCCGACCAAGGTGTCGCCCGACGCGGGCCTCCCTCTACCACGCCGGACAAAGGCAATCCATGGCCACAAGGCCGGTGGTAGACCCCGATAACAAAACGGGACCGTTGAGCGCGCCATAAAGACGGGCCCCTCGTTTGCCCTGACTCTCTTCCCGTCCCATTTCCGTTGTCGGCCCGTCGTTCCTGACGAGCAGCTCGAAGATCGGCCGAGGCAGATGAGCAGGAGCAGCAACAGCTCCAATGCCCATGTCGAACCCCTATTTTTTCTCTGGATGTACTCGTACACCGCTGTATACGGAGTTCGGAGAACGGTATACGTTTTCGGGATTTTCCCGCTTTCGGCCAAGCCTGCCTCCTTTTTCGACTCCGTACCCTGGAGCGCTTTCGAAAATCAGACGAATGACGAATGTTCCGGGAACGGGGGTGGAATTCTGCTGAGTCTTTTCCGCCGTTTGGCATAGAACTACGGAGTACAGAAGGGCAGGGCAGACAGAAGGGCCTGGGTTAGAGGGCTAGACATGGTGAGCATGGACCAAGGGCGCATGGAATATGGGGCATTCGCCGAGAAGAGCCAGGGGTTTGTGTTCTTATTTTTCTCCTGGTCGGTTTGGCTGTGGAGCCTGGAGTCGCAATGCGCCTCTATTTTTTCTTGTCGTTGTTTCAGGTGTTTCCATAATACCACGAAGCGGCGGAGAAGAGGAAGAAAGCGACTGTCAGACTAGAAACGAAAAATGCCACTACTCCGTAAATGTGTCGTATCTGTCGTCAGCGTTGCATCTCGAATAGAAACGACTCAGCGACTTCTTTCAAACCCGTCTTGCTCACAACTGCGGCAGAGTCTGCCATGCTCCGTATCTTACCATTGTCAGAGCTGCCCAGGAGGAAGAGACGCTGGCGAAACCTGCTCGTCTTTCGGTTTCCTGCTTCTGCATCGCGACTCGGCTGCTTCCCAGCTGCAGCCCCCATTCGCTCGTTCATCCACCCTCCCTGCTTTCTCTTCCTTTGTCGTAACCGTCGCCCAAAAGAAAAGCCACAAGCTCCCATGCCATTGGCCACAGTTTTAAGCGCGCTGCAGAACGACGGGAGGCACAGAAAGAGAAGAGGTGTGGGCGCTGCCATGATTTGTGCAGAGGCTAGCCAGACGTGCATAAGTCTGGGCCGGCAGCGAGGCGTGGCTGGCGAGTTTCTGCAGGGGACGGCGTGGGCTTGGGCAAGGCATGCAGGCGTTGTCTTTGGGTAGAAATGACTTGCAGCAGCAGACAGGCCGTGGGATTCGCCCGGCCGTAAGAGTCGAAACAAGCAAGACAGGAGGCTGCAGAGAGCCGTAGACAATGGACGAGCGAATCAAACAGCCAACGTCTTTGTTTGTTGACCCCATGCAGGAGCAGACAGGAGGGACGGCTTGTTGAGATGCCTCATATAGACAAGCCGCATTCGAGTGCTGTCGCTGCACAGCATGTGTCGACGCGCACTGCACATCCAGGGACCTGACCAACTGATTGAGCCGTCTCGGTATTTCGCGCGCTTTGGCCTTGGATTGTGCGACAGACATACGACGGCCAGCCCGTGCCCGTCCCAGACCAGACAACTCAAGCTGCAGACACGAACAGAGGAAGGATGCGAGGCGATCAAACAGCTCTGGCGACCCGGATTCTGGGTTCTGGGACTGCTGATGTGGGGGGTGCGAGCCGTTGTCGTCTCGTCTCCTCGTGAGGGCATTTCTTCCTTCAGCGGGAGGCAGCCCAAGTGGTTCGAGAGGGCACTCCATCTCATGTCCGAGGCCGCTGTCGTGATGTCTAGAAAGGCAATAAAGCAGTGTCAATCTCTTCGACAGCGGTACTTTGTGCCGGCTCGCTTAAAGTCGCGATGCCTCTTTTGGCCTTTTGGCCTTTTTCTGGCCTCTTCGGCCCCCATTCTTGGACGTTCTTCAGCTGCTTGATGCCACCAAAAGAGAGGCTGGCCTGGTCAACGAAAAGAGCACTTTTCCTCTTTCGACTACCTCCCTGCAGCCTCTGGCGACGAAACGGGAATAGAGCCCTTATTTATAGTGCACGCCCCGAGCTGGACGAGACAGACGACACCGAGAGAGGCAGAAGACATCGCCTAAGACTCAGGGGTGGGCGCTAAGACTGCACCTGTTCCGGCGAGCGGGTGGTTTCCTGTATTGCAGCTCCCGAACTGCAGTGTATAATTAATGCGACATATTAAGTATCGGTTCCG
Organism: Sporothrix brunneoviolacea; assembly: GCA_021396205.1. Taxonomy (NCBI): domain Eukaryota; kingdom Fungi; phylum Ascomycota; class Sordariomycetes; order Ophiostomatales; family Ophiostomataceae; genus Sporothrix; species Sporothrix brunneoviolacea. The sequence continues at coordinate 4,674 of WNYD01000230.1, forward strand.
TCGAAGGCCGTCAATGGCGTCGATTCTGCATGTCGACCACGATCCATTGATCCCCGGACTGCAGCGCGGCGGCGGCGGCAGGTCAAAAGAAACGAGAAAAGAAGAAAGAGACAAACTGAGAATCGGCGCCGGATGTGCATGTCGATGGGATTTGCATGCATGCATGGTTGTGTGCAGGGCATGCAGAGTCGTCGCCCAAGGTTGCGATGAGCTGCCACAATTTCTCCCATTCGCCAGAGGTCCGCGCGACAACACCCATTTCGATGTCCGGGTTTGTCTCGATGCAGTTAAGCGGTCTTGCCCATTGCGATGTCATGTCACGTCTTGTTGTTATCTGCGAACAAGTTCTTCCTCTCGCAGGCTTTCTATTCTTCGTCGCGCCTTCCCCTTTCCAGTAAATCCTGCGAGGGGGGAAAGGGCTTTGGCTTCGTGCCTTCCTTGTCTCGCCATGCGAGGTAGCATCCGCTTCCGCGTAAGAATAGAATATTTGCGACAAGGGTTTTCTGTCGAGCTACTCCGCAGAAGAAAAGAAAACAAACCCTACCCGTCGCACCAATGCTCTCTTGACCTGCGTCTGTTTGCTACGCTCTGCCATGTCCGTTTGAGCAAGACGACGCTGAACGCAGTGCTCTTGCCCAGAGCCCCTGAATTATCTTGGCTGCACCTGCACCAAAAGAGAAAGCGCGAGGCCCCGCCCTGGGTTGAATGGCATGCACGTTCCTTCCTAGTGCGACTTGTACTTGTAAGTGCTCCGTAGCGTTCGAGGCAGGAGCTCCTGTGTTTTTCTTGCACAACCGCACTCCGTAACTGCTCTATGTCGCACGTGTTGCACAATTTGGCACAGCTCCAGAGCAAACAAAAGACTTCATTTCCACATCCTCCCTCCCGGCGAGCGCAGCTCGTCGTCCGCTTGGGCTACGAACTAGCTGCATGCGCAGGAGAGCCAGACACGAAATAGCGCCGACAGCGCCGGGTCCGTTCGCCGTACCTGAAGCCCCTCGCCAGACGCCCACGGACGTCTGCAGCAGCCCCATCAGGAGGCAATGCAAAAATAGACGAAAAGACGAGAAGCCGAAACAGGACGACGAGAATGGCTCGTCGTCTCTCCATCTCCTCGCCTGGGCAAGCAGCAGCAACAACAACAACAGCACCACCATCGTCAGAGCCATCGTGGCTCGTGGTTGGCCGTTGGCCGATGCCACGTTGTGCCGTTTGCTGCGTCGTTGTGCAGCCCCCCAATGCAACTCTGAGGGCACGCGTGCACTCTGTGCAGCCATGCAGCACGCCCAGAGACCGCCGGAGCTATTTTTGTGCTCGTCGACCACGGGGGCAAGCCTCTCACCTCGTCGACAGTCGACAGTCGACTGCTGCAGATGCACCACGCATCCGTCGTACAGACCCAGCTCCACCCACACCTCCCGCGCCAGAGCACCCCCGCCGCCTCACTCGTCTTCTGCAGTCTCGTTCTCTGTCTGCTGTCTGTGGTCTCCAGCCTCCAGTCTCCGGTCTCCAGTCTGCATTCTTCAGTCCTCGACTCCTCGGTCGACAGTCCCCTCCTCCGACGGGGCTCCTCGCTCTTCGTGCTCCCTTCCATCAAACAGCACCGCACTTGTCGTCTCATCGGAGCTATCCTGGCCTACCTACTATCCCCTAGCACCCAGCAGCCCCTGTCCCACAGAGGCCTTCTCCATCTCTAAAGACACTCTACGACGTATTACTCCGTACGGCCCCCCCTTTAGTTGCATCGCCGCCCTCCACCCTCTCTCCTTGCTGGAATTGCCAGAGGTCCCAATCGCAACTTGTCATTGGCGCCACCCGGTTGTTTCATCGATGTGGCCTGTGTGTTGTCTGTCGGCTTGCTGTCGACCTGCCTCGAATAGAGAGCAACGAAACAACAGCATCCGGGGCGGACGAGACGACGAGCAATCAACGCCCGCAAGGGGCTCCCGCTGTTCACATCTTCCTGCTGCAGCCCGCAGAAAACCGGGACCGTAATATGCGAGCTACATGCTGGTGAAATGAGCGCACCGCGGCTGAAGAGGCTTCTCTCTAGAGGCTTCTCGACGCACGCATACCCACACACATCCGTCTCTGCCCTTCGGCGCATCTGTCCAGCCCGCTGATGGCCTAGACTCGCCGGGCCTTGGCTCGCTTTCGACATGGGCGATCTTCAACGCCGGTGCCTTTGACACACACCAGACAGCTTCCGCTCCCCTTTCCCACTTATCCCCCCCATTCCTCTTGTTCCTTCTCGAGCTTCGTCTGCTACCCACACGCCCCCCGGATCGCCCCCGTCGCAAGTGCTGGTCAGCACGGAGCACGTACGGGATATGATACGTGATGCTGTGCCTAGGATCTCCCATGTCCCACCCGCCGTTGTCCACAACACCTTAATATATACTAAAGAAGAGCTCCCCCTCTCTCTTTTCCCCCCTTCCCCCCTTCTTGCACACTTTTTGTACGCCCTCTCGTTCTCTCTCTTCGTCTTTTCTTTCCTTTGTTCGCTCATTTGCCTGTTCCCTGTTTTGTTTCCCTTGGATATCTGCCGCTGGTTCGACCAAGATCATTCCGCCATTGTCTTCATTCTTTCTCGCCGGCCTCTTACAGACAACTACGTATAGGACGATCCGCAGACGTCGTTGTTGACTCGATTTGTCTATCACACGCTCCGCCGGCCACGGAGTGCTCTTTCTTCTCCTTTTTCTGAGAGTTCTTCTCTTAGAGGTGCCGCAGGTTGACGTCAACCCAAAGCCTCTTACAGGGCCGCATTCCATTGTTTTTCTGTGCCGCCTTGGTCCAGCCACGCCCCGGTCCGCATCGCATATTTTCCCTGCACCTGGCGCCGGCGGCCAATGTTGGGCTACGGGAGACGAGGGGAAGAGGTGTAAGAGGACAAGCTCCTCGATAGAGAGCCGGACTGCAATATTGTATTTGCCTCCAGCGCCGATTTACGTGGTTAAAAGGCACCAGCTTCCCTGATTCTTCACATATCACTCCGGAGCCTGATGGATTGGTCTTGTTAAACTCGCCACTCTTCTCCTCTTCGCCCTCTCGCCCCTGAAGTCTCCCTTTTCGTGAGCTTCTTCAAGCGGCATCTCACCATGAAGAGAGCTACCTTTTTCAAGCCGACCGGCTCCTCCAGCCCGGAACAAACAAAATCTCCTCGCCAGTCAATCCGGGGTCGCATTTCGGCGCCAATTCCTATGCCCGATCCGCTTGAGCCGAATGATTACCCGGTTCCTGACCCTCTAGTCGGCGTTTATGCTTCACATCAGGAAGCTGCCATACCGGAGGAAGAGCCGCCTGTGCGGGATTCCCCGCCACCTGTGCCCAGCGCCGCTCCTCAGGACTCGGAGATCCCAGAACCAAATGCAGTCCCAAGCGTCGAGCTGGCGGAAGACAATGGTCCGGAGCCGATCAGTGAACCCCCTGCTGTTGAGATATCAAATCCTACAGAGCCAACACCGTCGTTGCAATCCCCGACAGTGAGGCCGGTGGCAGGCTCCCCAGCCGACCAGACGCGAATTCCAACCCTAGAACAGCCGCCGTCGCCGCCACAGGAGCAGCAGCAGCAGCAGCCACGATACCAGCAACCGCCGCAATACCAGCAGCAGCCACCATATCAGCAGCAGCAAGCCGAGCCAGCTTCTCTGATACAACCCGTGCGGCAACTGGGCCCAAGTCCCTCACCTGCAAGTGCTGGCCCTAGCGCCAGCGCCAGTGCCAGTGCCAGCGGAAGTGTGAGTGCTGGCAACGCGGCAGCTTCACCGGCGCTCCGTCATCGTACGAACGCTTCGAGCACGCTGCGATACTCGGAAACCAGTGGCATGTCTGCCGGTGATGCCGGTGCTGGCGCTAGTACCAAGAACACTGTGAGCGGAAACCTGAAGCCGCAGAGGAAGACGTCCACGTTGCGTGGCGCCCTCAGCAAACTCTTCGGCCGCCGAAAGAAAGTAAACAGCCAAGTTCTCCCGCCTATCGCTTCACAGGGCCATGACATGGTCCCACAACACCGCAGTGTGCGCTCTGTATGTCCCCCCCCTCCCTATCCCTTGTATACAATGTAAGCTAACAAAATGTGAAGGACCCTACGGTGCTCGGTAGGCCAAGGGATGGCGACTCAAAACGCTCGGCCTCGCTCCCCATCACGGAATACGATCGGGCACTGCGATCACATTCCATCGGCCCCGAAGATGTTGCCGCCATTGAGAGTGCGCGCAATTCTTTCCAGGTGGACCACGGCTCAGGAAACCTAGATGCCAGCGGTGGCCGACGACGCGCTGCGACTTCAACCAACCGTATCCTCTTCCCGGAGCAAGGACGTCGTCGCTTTGGTAATAACAGCGCCGACGTATTGAGCAGCGCTGGGGAGTGGACCGGCTTGTCCCCGCGACCGGCCAGCGCACATGGTCGAGGAAGCAGTAGTCGGTTGTCCGGATTCGTTATCGGCAGCAGCCGTGGCGACGGCGGCAGCGGCAGCGGCTTAGGCAAGGGTCTCAGCTCGGCTAGCGGTGGTGCTGGGCATGGCGGGGCGTCCGATCCCAGTGAGATTGGCCGTGCCATTACATCCGACGTTTCGGGGGCGAACGATTTCAGCAGCAGGAGACGTTCCCGGTCACTCTCGGGCCTGACCGATCTTGCCTTTGACCAAGCGCAATCTCGACGCCGTAGTGGTGAGATTCGCTACTGGCGTGAAAGCTACGATCCAGCCTTTTTATCTCCACTGTCTTCTGGCCAGGATATGGATATCGACGACGATGCCGAAACCGAAGACCGTGACGGTCGAGACGACAATATTGACGACGACGAAGATCGGGGTATTCACAACGATCATGACAATGCCCTGACGGATAAAGAAAACTTTACTGTTTTTGATGACGGTGATGATATTGCCGGTGCTGCCTCTCTCCTGCAGAGCTTGCCCGACTCGCCGGTCGGACAGCAAGAAGAGCAGCGAAACGAACAGCAGCAGCGGCTGAAAACGCCCCCCCAACCCTTCCCATTCGGCAACCTTACTAGCCTCGGGACTGCATCTGGCAGCATGAAGATCACCCAAGCAAATAGCATGGACTCGCGTATCGGTGGCCTCGAGACACGCATGCATCGAATAGAGCGAGTTGTCGACCAGCTAAGCCACTCGGTCCCTGGATTCAAAGGACCGTTGGCACCGTCTTCTGTGCCTGCCGACCAGGTTCCACGATCCGTTCCGCCGTTTCCCCACCAGGTTTCGTCTTACACGCCTGCGGCATCTTCCGGAGGGCAGCCGGCTATTCCACCCATCCCCGCCATCTACCAGTCTCATGCGGCAAATTTGAAGTCCAACATTGGCGCTGCCAGCGACCCATACAGCCCTATTGCGTCTTCTTCACGCTACAGCAACAGCCGCCACTCCGGCCACTCTGGCCACTCTTTCGACTCGGACGTGCACTCGCACATGTCTTTCGGCGATGGTCAAACATACATTGGGTCGCTGCATCCGCCGTCAAGTTCCGCGACGCAGACGCAGTCGATCCTAGCACCAGCAGGCGGACCAGGCTCAACTCTCTCACCGGGCGGCCACTCGCCTGCTCTGCGGCCCACCTCCACCTCTACCGTTCGAGGAGCAACGAGCTTGCCAACACTGGGCGCAGCAGGCGACAGCACCGCGGATCTCATTGCGCAGCTGGAGTCTGAGCGGGCCGTCCGGCAGACGCTAGAGACACAGGTAAAAAAGTTGAATGAACGCGTCAACGCTCTCTCGACCACCATGTACGCGATGCTGCGCGACCCTGCTGCCAAGCCGCGCAGCAGCCGCGAGCCACTGGCGACCCCAAGCTCAAGCAACCTTCGAGAGCAGTCTGCTGCTGCGGCTGCTGCGAGCACGGCCGCCACGCAACTCAAAGCAGAATCGGTGCTCCAAACAGCAAAGGCCCTCGGCCATGGAGTATCAGCAGACGTAGAGACCGAGTCGGAAGGCTTCCAGACGCCCGTCGAAGATGCCAAGGAAGAAGACCGAAACTACAACTACAACTATACCGACGACAACGACAACGACAACGACAACGACACCGGCAAGAATGACGCCGCCGGCGGCCATGAAGGATCGAGGCGCCAGAAGAAGGCAGCAAGGACACTCAGCCTTGGCCAGTTAACGCTCGGCAAGAGCCCCGTGCATACGTGACCATCTTGACTTTTGCGTGCGACCACGTCTTTTTTCGTCTACCTTTGCTATTCTTATATACCACTCTGTACACTACGACTTCCATTCCCTTGATGTATTTTCTACGGCTTTACTTTTTGTTCCTTGCGTTCGACAGCCTATGCAGATTTAGCACACGTTCGAGGCCTGTTTGCCTAGCAATATTTACTTTGTTTGATATTGACTCTCTTGCCGTCCCTAGTGCGAGGATCCGACGTCGTCACCATCGAATGCGAGGAGACGTGGAGGCGGAAGCCTGCTGGTCGTTTGTGCGCAGGGCGTAATAGGCGCATCGTAACAGCTGCGCGATAAGATGCTCTTGGCACTGCCCCCCTAATATGTGCCCTGTATTGTCCGCCTCTGCTTGCTGAAGAGCTGGAGAAGGTTGCCCCATAGGAACCGCCTACCTTCTGTATTGGGCCTAGCGGTCGTGCGGTGCATTCTGTCGCTCCTTCCCGCCTGGTCGAAACGGACGAAAACGCCTTGGACGCTCCGACGGGCTCGCCGAAGGGGAAGGATGCAGGCCGCAGTTTTTAGTGCAGGGAAGGCGCCACCAGAGCGGGCCAGCCCACTGATACCACTGAGCCGCAGAGGTCTGAACGGCGGAGGCTCCTGAATAAGGGTCGTCAAAAAAAGGGTCTCCCTTTCCGCAAATGAAAAGCGAGCAAAACGGTACAAAAGACCACAAAAAACCGGGGTTCAACATAAGCGGCCATCGGTGACCTAATTTGTGCTGTGCAGAGGTACGGAGCAGTTGCGGTGGGGGAGGGAGCTCTTTCCCAATTGTATTATCTGCCCTTGCGGAATACATAAAATTAGTTCCCTTGTAATAGATAAGGTTCGCGTCGCAAAAAAAAGACATCGTCTCCTTTTACCACATCGAGTCGAAAACTTCAGTTACGACACGCTTCTTTCCCCTCGCGAAAGACAAACCCGCCGGCCAGACGACGCAGTTTTCCAAGGGACGAAAACAGGGAGCTCTGCACTTTTGAGAGCTCAGCCGCAATCACCTCACCCCCCAGCCTCACGCTTCGTTGTTCTTCTTCTTTCTTTCTCCCACCTCGACCTCTCTTCGGCCTCTCTTCGACTTCTCCTCCACATCGCGACACGTTGACGGTCATCCTACGATACGTACCTTCGCCCTCTATCCTTCCACCAGACCATCTTTTCGCCATGGCTACTCAGTGGGTCGACTGGACCAAGACCACCCGGTCCCAGAACTACCGCGGCTCCAACTCGTTTGCCACGTTTATGATCATCGGGCGTATGTTTTTTTCTGTGTCTTCTTATGGCGTTTCACGCCGCTGCATCAGCTTCTTTGTCTGCTTGCTAACATCTCTGTCCTCCCCTCCAGCGGTCTGCTTCTTCCTCGGCATCCTCTTCGCCTCCTTCCCCTACGACTTCCCCCTGCTCTGGACCTCCGACCCGGTCCCGCCGGAGTACTACGACCAGCTCGAGATCCACCTCAAGTTCGTCCACCAGAGCCCCCCGCTCATCGCCCGCCTCCTCAGCATGGTCATCTTCGTCGGCTACCTCGGCTTCTTCGTCAAGCTGTTCCGCCCCTCCGAGGCCAACGTCCTCTTCGACGGCGCCAGCCTCGTCCTCTACCTCATCGGCACCGGCGTCTACATCGCCAACATCGTCCAGGGCCTGCGCGCCGTCAGCGCGGGCGTCTGGGACGAGCTCGGGTCCCACTCGGGCCCCCTCACGGGCACCATCCTGGTCGGCCGCGAGGACAGCCTCAAGGTGCTGTCGGCGTCCAACACGATCCTGGCCCTCGTGCTGGTGGGCGTGCTGACCCTGCAGGCGGGGCAGTGGTACGCGGAGCGGCGGGAGGCGGCCGACTTCGACCAGCAGGAGCAGCAGGAGCAGCAGGAGAAGCAGGAGAAGCTGAAGCAGGCGAGCGAGGGCGCCGGCAAGGAGGGCACCTCCGCGAGCACCAAGAAGAAGCAGTAGTTTCGGGACAAAAAGGGGAGAGAGATTGAGTGAGAGAGAAGAAATCAGATCAGACGGAGAAAAAAGGAGAGGGTCGTCACGATTGGAAAGAGAGGCGGAAGGTCCGGAAGGAAGGGGGTTATGTTTTTGGGTTACTAGGCATCATTCATGTTTACGTATCTTGTGGTTTTTTTTTGGTTGGTGTTGGTTTTTTTTATATGATATGTATGTCCTTAATATATGGCCATTTTAATATATATTTCGGAAACCAGGAAATAAACGCTGCTCTCGAGACGGAAGATAAAAGTCGAATAGATGACGTCTTTGGACCCGAGCAGAGCGGGAGTGCCACGCACAATGCCGTAGACGGTCAAATTTCACCTTGACCAATACTTCGCATTACTTTTTAATGATATTTTGAAATTTTTTATTCGATGTATTAACGGAAAAACAAATCGACAATAATAGGAAAACCACATCCCAGAACCAAAACGGCCAAAACGTTGGGTATAAAGTGTTCACGACATGTGCAAACAAAAGGAGTGTGTCCAAATAGAGATGCCAAAAGGAAAGCATTAAGAAAAATGAAAAATGAGTGACAAGGCGGTCGATATGTGCAGACCGCTTCTCTCCCGTAAATGCGAAACGCCCCTTCATCTTTGTCCTATCCCAAAAAAAAACGAAAGTATTTGTCTATGATAGCAATGAAAGATGCCTCCCTGACCCTTGAACGCCACGAAAAATACACATAATTAAGACAGGTGTTGTACATTAAAAAAGAGTGTGGGAGAAGAAATTAAAGCGAGGTTGACAGATGACAATGAAATGAGTGGCTGTTAATGCAAAACAAGGAAAGAAAAGTGATGCTGTGTCTCTATTTGGTATCTTGAAGAAAACAGAAAAGAAAAAAGGAACAAGGAAATAGGAAATGCTGATGCGAAGGATAGAAATGAATGTGTGTGCGTTTTGGAAAACAATGCCAAAATCAAGAAAAAAGAGTGGGAGATGTGGAGAATGGAGTGCCTGCATCTATCGACGCCGCGAAGCCGGCGACGACTGCACGCTGTCCGGGATAAACGGCATCTCTGGGTTGAGGTCGGCCGCCGCCATGAGACCGCTAAACGTCGTCAGCCGGTCGTTGCTGCGGTTCCGCGTCGTGTTGGTCGTCGAGGCGGCGAGGGCGGCCGTCGCGACGGCCGTCCGCAGCGGCGTTATCGTGCCCGGCGGGCTGATGGTAAAGTTGCCACCGAGCCCGATGATGCTCGGGTCGGCACCCACGTTGATCTCCTCCATGCTGGGCTCCCGCGGCTGGTGCTGCTGCTGCTGCTGCTGCCTTGGCAGCGAGTTGCGCATGCCGCGGATCGGGGTTACAGAAATGGAGTTGCGGGCCTGGCGGAGTGCCAGAGGCGGCGGTGACGGGGACGGCGGCGCGGGCAGGTCGCGGGCTAAGCTGGCGCTGAGCGGCGACGTGTTTTGGTAGGTATAGCCGACCGTGCCGACCGTAGAGCTGGCGGAACCGATCAGCCCTACGCCGCTGCCTGCGGGCGTCACCGGGCGCGAATCGCCCGAGGACGGCAGCTTGCGGATGAAGTCGGTGCGGAATGCCGTGGCATCACCCTGAGGCTTGGGCGAGCTGATGGAGAGGGGGTTGTTGATGATGTTGCCAAAGGACGACGTGGACCGGCTCAGCTTGTTGGTTTCAGGCGGCGTGTTCGGATCGTGCTGTAAGTTGAAGCTGCGGCGCTGGCGAAGCCGGCGGCCACACAGGAACCACACAGCCGCACCGACCAATAGCAGACCCGCAAGTCCGCCGATGACGCCGCCAACAATAGAAGCCGTCGAGCTGCCGCCGGAGGACTTGTCGTCGGCACTCGCTACGGCACTCTCGCCCGCGTTAGTGCCGGTGATGCCGGCCGCCGCGGTCGTTGGAGAGCTCGTCGATGATGCGCCCGTCGACGATACCTTGGTCGAGGCTTGCACGACGGTGACGCCCGCAGCAGAAGTTGTCTGGGCCGTGGTATGAGATGATGTGGTCGAGGAGGTCGATGTAGTTTTTGCCGTCGAGGTTGTCGCGGTCGTTGTCGGTACGGTTTGGAGAGGGACGGCGTTTTGGTTGACGTTGACGATGCAGATTTCGGCCGCATCGCAGGAATAACCAAACGGGCAGCAGGTACCGTTGCCACACTTAGCCAGAACGCCGTTTAGTGCTGTTGTCTTGACGGGCGCCTCTGGATGGGTGTCCGCGTCTTGCTGGCTCAGATCGCAGGTGATTGGGTTGATGGACGAGCAGTCCACGCCTGCAGGGCAGCAGAGAACCGTGGTGTTTCCCGCGAGCACGTCGCAGGTCGAGCCAGTCGAGCAACAGAAGTTGTTGGGGAGGTTTGCGTTTGGACAAAACGTGAAGCCGCTTGCGCAGTCGGATGAGGTTGCTGCGCGCTCCCAGAAAGCTAGGCCTTCTGAGGGAATAGAATAGGCGATGGCGCCCCGTGGTGTCCAGGAAGCTGCGGCGATGAGCAGCCACGCCGCCCGGAGCGGCGATCTTGACATGGCTGGAGCGTATGTCTCTCCGCCGCGGATACGAAGCTGTTTTCTTTGAATGTTACTTTTTTGCGTGCCTGCAGTTGCACAGCAAAGGTGCAAGGGCGAGGTTGGGTCGTATGCGTTGGTGCAGGTATGTTTCGACGGACCAAGTTCGCGATATGCGGCCAGGATCGACGGGAAGGAAGACCTGGGACAGTTTTGTAAAGATAAAACGAACCGCGAGGTGCTCAATATGTCGGTAGGTAGCTAATAGCAAGGACAGAGAATAAAGAGAGCCAGAGGTGAAGATCTGGGGAGACAAAAAAGAGAAATCCGAAAATAGAAGCAGGCAGGCGCCAGGAAGAAGACGTCGGCGGCAAAGGAGGAGGCCTTTCAATTATAAGAGAAGAACAGCCACGCAAGTGATTCATGAACAAGTCCTAGCAAGTCCCAGCCTCAGTCGGCTGATCAGACTGACGGGTTGCCTGACTCGTTGAGTTCAGCTGCGGATGGCCAAAGAGATCCGGACCAAAAAAAGCAAGGAGAGAGGAGAAGAAAGGTGAGGACAAAGCCAGATGTTGGCCAGGAAGTTGAACAATTGTGAGGCCATGAAAGAGAAGAAAAATGAGAAAGAACAAGGCAAACAGAAACAAACGGGCAAACGACTGGTCACCTTTTGTCCAGACCAAAGAGAGACGGGCCAGGAGGGACTACCTCCCCTTGCCCAGTGGCCGGCGCAATGAGCGGATCTCCAGCGGCCAGTGATCTCATCGTGTGTTTCTTTGTTTGACCAGGTGGCATTGGCTGGGCTCCGGCTATCCACCGACGGCGGAAGTCGACGACACGCATGCGCACACGCACACGCAACGGGTGCAGGCATGGTGAGGAACCCGTACGGGGCCCAGGCTTCTGGGACGAAAAAGCTCCTTGGTGAGGGTGCAAACAACGTGGAGCAGTGGGGGAGAGGAGGATGAGTCGAAACGGCGACGAAGGAGAAGAGCACAGAAAGCGACAAAACGACAGACATCCACCGGCAAAACGCAGCGATGACAGGAGCAATTGGCGGTGGTGCGACAGCCAAGGGGCCGCGAGATGTTTCACTGGAGCGCCCATTGCGGGCGTGGTGAGCGTCCCGCCGGCCAGATCTGAGGCACTCTCGTTTCGCCCGTTTGCAGGCCCCGGCCGAACGAGAGGTCAAAGGCACGGGTTTTCTTTTTTTGTCTGCAAGCGCTTTGGCCAGCGGGCGTCTGCAGGGGTCTTTTTTTTCTTGCGTCTTTCCTGCTGTGGTGGACGGGCGGCGCGAGCCTCTTGCTGGCTGCATGCCGGTGATTGGCCACCCTGGCTCGGCACTTGCGTGCATCCGTTGGCTGTCAACGCTGCTCATGATGCCCTGTATCGCCCGTTTTGCCGGCGCTCTGGAAATGAATGGCCACGACGAGAAGTCTCGCATCTTGGACTCGGGGGCGCAGGCGGCGACTGACGACCGCGATGACGCAGATGGTCACGGAACGGTCTCCATCCGCGCTCGCCTGCTGCTCTGGCTGCCTCTTCCTTTCTTTCAGGCATCATCTGCTCCGTCCATTGTGAAGCTCTTTGTTTCTCTTTCTTTCTTTCTTTCTCGTCGTCGGGCATCCGGCCATGAACAATGGCCCCCAGAAAGGCTGCTGCCCGCGCGTCCTTTGTTACGGTCTGTTGCCGCTCCTTCGGGCCTCAAAATATCTTAGCGATTGCCAGTCTGCATCGTCCTGATGGGCCTGGATCACCAGAGCAAACGCTCCCGCGCGTGGATCCTGATCGCCAGGAGATCAGTAAAACTGGAGAAAGCCGCAACAGGAGTAGGGATCAATACGAACGGAACGTGCTCAGGAAGCACAAGCCACTCTGCGGTGGCACGACGTTTTGAAACGCTGCGGCTTGTGCGCGGAGGGCACAGGGTCCGTCGGGAATGACTGGTCGGCGTGTCGCGGAGAGGACTGGTGAAGCGGGAAAAGAGTCGTGCTTCAAAAACGGCGATTGGGCAGAAAAGAAGCAGAGAATGGGAGACCACGACGCTACTTGGCTGGTCAGGCCAGTCTGCATCTGGCGGGAAGGCACGATTGGCCAGCAGCTGTCCTTTACAGGGAAAGAGGGCAGGATGCAATACTCCGCACACGAAACAAGCAGTCGCCTGGGTTTCTCATTGGCAGTTTCCTAAAATGGAAAAAGGCACAGGACAGAGGCAAGTAGGCAGGAGAGATCCAAGGCACAATATAAGTGTCACGTGCACCTTTTACGGACAGAGTACGTCGGGATTGTCGCCCACTCCTCAAAAGTGAAGGCATAGCGAATGCTAAAAACGGAGAGGGGCGCACATCGACTAGGATGCACATCCAAACTGCCGCCGACGTAAAGCCGGATTAAAAACAAAGAGAGACCTACGAGAATCAAAATCCCACCATTAATCTGAGCGAAATGTGTGCAAAAGAAGAGAAGCAGAAATGCAGAGAGCGAGGGCATAATGTGTGGCTTGGGGGATGAGGCGCAAGACCCTCTGCTTGGCTAATCGATGACGCCGCGATGACCCCTGGCGGGTGATGACGATATGCATGGCATTTTGCCTAACCGCCTCGACCAGGTACCCATCGCCGGGTCGGTCCACCAACAGTCGCTGGATGACGCGACAGCTGGGGGGCAGCCTTACCGGCGAGCCAGAAGCCAGGGAAGAAAAGAATGCACAAAGAATAGAAAAGAAAAGAATGAAAAGAAAAATATTATCTTTGTCTGTGATGATTAACCGCCTTAATGAAACGAGGGCCCGGCTTCTTTGTGGCAGACCCCAAAGCGGCTATGGAAATGAAAGGTCTTGTTCGCTGCCAATTCCACGAGCCAATTCTTTTTTTCTACTCGCTTTTCTAGTCTTCCCCCATACCGCAGAAACTGACATAGCGACATGCCTGCAATCTGTCTTGCCGCTGCCGGGTCACCCTCGTGGCCTGGCCGGTCGGGAAGCAATAGGCATATGCTCCATCTCTTCCTTCTCCCATGGGCTATTCTTAAGGTTCTGCTGGCGCGCGGTATCTCTGCTGCTGGCCTCCCGGCCTGGGGCCCAGCGATTGCTGGCCCCCGGGGCGGGAGAACGACGACGGGCAGAGACTGGACGATGGCGATGTTTCGACCGGGGGGGAGCGACGAGCAGCCGCCGGGCGCCCCTTTGGTCGTTCCCTCTTTGTTGACTTTTTCTTCTTTTCTTGCAATGCACTTTCTCGTCGTCGAAGAGTAGGCGCCGGCAGAGAAAGCCTCGCGAGCGAACTCGTCGAACTTTCCAGACCGGCGCGAAGAGAAACGCGGGCCTCGCCAGGCCTCGACGGTAATTTTAGAAGGGCGGCAACCACACCAGAGGGCCGTATGGCCCTGGGCGCTCTGGTTGTTTGTTTGTTTTGACGACGATGCCTCTTGCTTCTATTTGGCGCCGAGCAGAGTGGCAAGAGAAGAAAGATATAAATCAAGGCACGGCCGCGGAGACCTGACTGTTTTTGTTCTACGACTGTTGTCACAAAAGAGCATCTTCTTCCTTTATGTTATATAAAATGTTTTGATCATTTCTCATTCGGCGGCTCTTTTTTGAGTCGTTGGTATATCAACACCGGCTATCTACCTTTGCGATTTCCTATCCCGAGATGATGCAACATAGAAAGAAAACGCCAGAAGCAATGCGCTGCCGTGGTATATGACCCCCAGAGGCAAAATGTTCCCATGATATGCCCCGAAAAAAAGAGACCCGAGAAGGTATTACAAAAAGAGTGGTATCCCAAAAAGAGAGAGAGAAAACAGAAGCGAAAACCAAACCCAATATTCCTATCCATGTTTCCCCTTTTTCCCAAGTTGTTATCAAAAAGCCCAAGTGTTTCTTCATTCACCCTTTCCCAACGACTTGAATTTGCCTTGCGGCAGAATGCTCTCTCTTCCTCCACCGTTGCTTTTTTTTTCTTTTTTTCGTTTATTTTTTTCTTTTGCTATCCTCTAGCGGAAATGTCGTTTGCAGAAAGGAGACCAGCTCCATAGAAGATGTTGGGACAGAAGTAGGTGTTTAAAAAAAGGAAGGTATTAGATTAGAAGGAAGTCCCAACCCTTCATCTGCATGACATCGCGCCAGTGGATGTACTGCTGGGTGTCGCTGCCCATGGGCGGCGAACCAGCGGACTGCGGCGACGAGGCGCCACCCTGAACAGGAGGCTGCTGCTGCTGCACCTGCTGCTGCTGCTGCAGGAGGCTCTGCTGGTGCCACACCTCGCGGAGCAGCGAGACCACGCGGCCAAACGAGCCCACGTTAGCCGACTCGCCCATCTGCTCGATGCGATCCTCAAAGAACTCGCGGAAGCTCGAGCCCGGCATCGACGCCGAGCCCGCCATCAGGTAGACCCAGACCACGCACCGGTCAAAGCCGGCAGGCCCGCAGGGGATCGTCTGCAGCACCGCCGTCAGCTTGTCGACCAGGCCCACGCAGCTCGCCTGCGCCGGGTTGAACCCGGGCACCAGCGAGCACAGGTAGACGCGCGCCGCCAGGCGGAACGCGGCCGTCATGTTCTTGCTCAGCTGCTTGGGGCTCAGCGAGCCGTTGGCGTTGAAGGGCAGCTTGGCGGGCGCCTCGCCGACCTCGGTCAGGCCGATCTGGTCGCCCAGGACGCTGACGTGCTGGCAGAGCATGATGTCGTCCATGCCGCCGGCCTTGAGCGCCTCGAGGCAGGCGATCTCCGAGATCAGGTACATGACGCGGTCCTCGCAGCCCATCAGCTCGCGCAGCCCCAGCGACGAGGCGTGCGGAGGAGACAGGTGCTTCTCCCGGTAGGTGTGCGCAAACGTCGGCGCGCGTCCCTGCATGGTGGCGCCCAGGATGTCAATCCAGGATGTCAGCGTCATGTTGAAGGGCGTCTGCGCCGGGGGCTGCTGCTGCTCCTGCTGAGCATCATGCGGCGAGGAGCCTGGCTGCTGCTCGGGCTGAATCTGAGGCAGGCCGGTCACAATGGCCGGCAGGTCCAGCTTCTGCACCAGCGACGCGGCCGCCTGGAAATGTTGGTGCCAAGGGACGTCCGGCAGGGCGTCGTCAAAGCGACCGACACAGCACTGGAAGAAGATCAGGCCGAGCGCCGCCTCCAGGACCTGCTGGTGGTTCTCATCACGAGGAAGAGCATCGCACAGCGCGGAGATGGTGGCGTAGCGGTGGCGCATGATGTCTGCGTCGAGGTCGACGCCCTGAGGTCCGACAGCGGACTTGAGGTGCTGGGCAGCGATGCTGAGGCAGCAGTGCAGGTAGCACTTGTTGCTCTGCAGCGCGGGGAGGATGAGGTCCGAGCCGACGGAGCCGTGCTGGTTGGACTCGAGAATGGGGAAGATGGTCGGCAGCACGTATTGCACAAAGTGGTCCAGCAGGCGCTGGTCACCCTCGTCAAGCTCAATGGCCACCTGGCGCGAGTTGGAGTGCGAGAAGTCAAAGAAGTGCATGTTGAGCGTCTCTTCGGTCATCGACTCGCGCCGCTCCGAGTACACCTGCTCCATCCACTCACCACCTTCACCGCCGGCCATGTCCAGGCCGACGATGCCAACACCTGCGACGGCAGGATCCATGGGATCCACGCCGCAGCCCACAGGGTAGGGCGGCAGAACGGTACCGGGTGGCGGTGGGGTGTGGAAGGTGCTGAAGGTGGAGGTGGTGGACTCGCGCAGTGTGGGGACGTCATTGACAAACATCTGGCGCTCCGTCTTGATGTCAACCTCGTACGGCGCAAAGCCGTTGCCAAACATGAAGTCTGGGTGCAGCTGCGGCGTGGAGAAGGCGCTGGCAGGGCCGCTGAAGCCATACTCCGAGGAGGTTGGCGGGCTGTTGAAGTTGAAGGAGTAGTGCGAGTCAATTGAGGCGGACCGGGTGCGGTCGAGGGGATCTGAGAAGGTGGCGGAGGTGGGCAGAGAGCTGGAGAGGCCCGGTGGTGTGCCGACGGACGTCTGGATGGTGGTGTGCGTGGACGACTTCTCCGAGAGCTTCTTGCGCTTGATGATCATCTTGATGTCGTCCTTCTGGTTGCGGCGAGCCTCGTTATTGCTCCACCACTGCGGCCGCTTGTACTCACAAGTCAGGCCGAGGTGCTTACACGCTGTGCACAGAGGAGCACCCTCATCGCACTTCTTGCGCCGTAACCGGCAAGTGTAGCAGCCTGTGGAAAATCATGTTAGCTAAAATTGCTATTCGAGGTTTTTGATTGACCAGCTGTATGAAAATATAAAAAAGGCACGAACCTGTTCTTGAGCGGCGGTGCATCTGGGAGCTCTTTTGCTTGGCGCTGGCATCAGCATTGGCAGCAGCATTGGCAGCGGCATTGGCTTTTGCTGCCTTTGCTGAGACAGCCTTTGGCTTTGCTGTTTGAGGGACGGCCATGTTGACTGTGGTGGTCGTCTTGGTCGTGGTTTTTGTTGTCGACGTGGAAGAAGACGTGGAAGCTGCTTTCATGATGCTGTCGAGAGTGTGGTTGGGGGATAGAGTCGACATTTGTATGCTTTGCTTGATAAGAGGGTACCTTGCGTTGAATAACAAGCAAAGCCGGGGGGGTTGGTCAAAGTCGGCTTCCTAGTGGTGTAGACCAGGTCCCTGAAGGAAATGGGGGGGAGAGGTCGAGTCCACTAAAGCGTGTGGGTGGGTTGGGGTGGGTGGGCGACTGACAACCTCAGAACCGATTAAAAGCGGAAGAAGAGGAGGCAGGGGAGGGGGTGTCCAAAGGGAGATGGGCAAAGAAATGCGTTATTTGGGGGGGGGGGGGGGTCAAAGCCAGTTGCCCCAGTAAAAGGATGGGTATCGAAGGGGACCACCTGTAGTCCCGTAGATCGTAAAACAGAAAACAAATAACAGACGATGTGGTTCGTGCCAGGGAGATTAGATAATAACAAGTAGTCGGCGTTGAACAGTCGACTGTAAGACGTGAAGAATGATTGACTGGATCCGAGCAAGACCGGCTTGCTGTTCACTGAAGGGGGATGTGTTGCCGGGTCGATAAGCAACTTGAAGACGAGGATCAAGTTGAAGGAGGCGAGATGGAGAGAGACACCGGCGATGGGATGGAAGAGTAGAAGAGAGGAAGAAAAAGAACAAACAAAGAAACACTTGATAACAACAACTTGGGCTTGATCAACAAGAAGAAGGAAGGGAAAAGGAAGAAACAAGAGAAGAGGGCGGCTATGATCTGGAGATGCTCAAAGACTTATATCATGGCCGCCGTTGGGAAGACCGCGTCTACGGCCTCTGTGTGCATCTCGCGAAGCTGGTGCAGATTGGCTGGCGTCCTTATTTTTGGACGTGTGTGGGAAGGCCTGTTCTATTCTTGGAACAAAGATTGACGGCGAGAGTCGAGCATTGCTTTTTTTGGCCACACAGAGCGGAGAGGAGGAGGAGGAGCGAGGACGAGAGAGCGTGTAAGTTGGCGTCGGCGGCCGGCGGCCGGCCATGGTGCAGGTGTGGTGGTGTGTTGGAGGTGCACATGCATGCCAACATACAGCGCACTAGTACAGACGGGTACGGAATATCTGCATGGAGAGGAAAAGCGGGCAGCCTCTCTGCGGGCCACCTGTGGTCGACGAACAGGACGAGGGCAGCAGACGAGGACGGCCCTGCGCTTATTGGTGACATCGAGGTTGCCGGGGAGTGGGCCTGTCGCCCGGAACGAGCATCCCACTCGAAATAGAACCGGGGGGGGACGTCGAGCAGAGCGGCACACCCTCGAGAGAGGTGAGGTCGTCGAAAGCGAGGCTAGCCCATAACGAAAAGGGCAACTCTCCTGGCCGTTGACTGGCTGGGCGAGCTATTGAAAGCCCACCCACACCAATTCCTGCCTCCTCCCCACCCCAGCTCGTCCGTGTGTCCCCTATCATGCGGAGAAGAGAGCGCTGAGGAGCTGGGCAGCAGGGTACGTCGTACGTCGTAGCGTTCTCGCAGAAGAGCAGCTCGTAAGGCATGTTGCCCGAAGGGTCGTAGTGGTCAGCCGTTGAAGCGAGAGAGCCGGCCGAGCATATGCCTCGTCGACGGGGTGGCAGGAAAGCTAATTACGGCTCTCTCGCCTTCGCTCTGCTGATCCCATTTCGCTCCCGCGCTCGTCTTCAGGGTCTCACACTGTCGACGAACGAGGAAATCCCGCCCGCCGTCACAGAGGCCCGTTGTGGTGTAGTGTCCCTCGTAGCACACAAACACATGCCTCGCAGTTGGTCCGACGCAACCACGAGTTCACGCCGTACCCGATGGAAAAAAGAAGCAGAGGAGAGAGAGAATAAAAAGAAAACTGGTGTGCATCCTACGCTTCTGCACTTCATCCGAAATGAGACCGGCATGCGTACGAGCACAACTGCTGATGCCGTTTTTGGTGCAAGCTGTGCTGCCGGTTCTCCGTGCTCTTGTGGAGTCCGAAACTGCGGTGAACAGCAGCACGCGGGCGTTCTCGTAGAAGGGCAGAAAAGAACGGGAAAAGAACGGGAAAAGAACGCAACTCGTTGCTGCCCGACGTTTCTTCTTCTTGTCTTCTTCGCAGAGAAGTACCGCCGCGTGGTGGCGTCTGCAATGCTCCGTGCACACCGAATGGGGGAGAGAACGTGCACCAGCAACCCTGCTCCGGTGCGTGCGTCCTCGCAAGGATGCGGCGCCGCAGAGAAGTATCTTACGTCGCAATCAGAAGAAAAAAACCATGGCTGCGAGACCCATACTCCGATCGGACCCGGTTGTGTTCTCTTTTCTTCCCTGTCCCGCCTCCAGCGAGCAGAACAGGGGGGCCGTGGGTGATATCCGCTGAGAAAGCACTCGCACAGAGAGAGCTTCAGACAAGACAAGAGGCAAGCCGTCGCGGAGAGAGGCTGGAGGCCGTGAGTAGGCTTGTTGGTCGGCACTGTCGTCCCTCTGTATTCCTCTCTCTCCCTGTCGGACCGCGACCTGCCGCGCAATTCTCGTCCATGCTGTCCCTGTTGGGGCGTCGGCTGGTCATTCATCAGAGCGAGCTGGCGAATCAGCGCTGAGAAGCGAGCGGTTGAGCAGCAGATTGGCTGCCCACGAGGAGGGACGGGGTCAATAAGGGACCTCGAGGAAAGGAGCGAAAAAGAACTCGGCAGAACTTATGGAGCTGCTGAGCGAGCGGCATTTTAGCAT
The DNA here is from genome assembly GCA_021396205.1 of Sporothrix brunneoviolacea. Taxonomy (NCBI): domain Eukaryota; kingdom Fungi; phylum Ascomycota; class Sordariomycetes; order Ophiostomatales; family Ophiostomataceae; genus Sporothrix; species Sporothrix brunneoviolacea. Next base: position 24,455 of record WNYD01000230.1, read on the forward strand.
GGCTCGAGGCAGATCTAGCTCGGTCTAGTGCTAAGAAGCGCTGCAAAGACGTTGAAGAGGATAAACAAACAAGGGAACGGGGGCGGAGGGGAAAGTGAAAAGGCAGGGATGAGGGAAGAAGCCGGGGGGGGGCATGGTGTGGTCATTTGCGAGGATTTCGAGGCTGTCGAGGATTGCAAGGCGGGCTGGAAAGGTACAGCAGACGGACAATGCTGCCAGAGATACCTCCATTGTGCACGGAAACAGGCGGGACAATGGCGGGCGGACAAGTACAGCGGCGGGCGTGGCGGCGAGGGGGAACAAGGTGATCGATGACGAGCGAGCAAGAGGTGACGAGGAAAGGCGACGAGAGAGACGAAAAGAGACGAGAAGAGCAGCGAGAGAGCTGAGAGGTCCAAAAGTGGGTGTGCAGGCAGGAGCCAAGGACCCCATTCGGTGCGCTGATTGGCCAGACAGCGTGGGGCCAATGTGACGAGACGATGGCTCGTGCATATGCACTTGGCGTACCGGGACCAACCGTCTCTAGCGCTCTGTGATGTGGCAGGGATCAGTTCCCTTGCGAGGATCACAAGGAGGGGGGCCGCGGGCGGGCATTGGCTGGCGGGCGTGACGGCTTTGGAGATCGTGCATGACTCTGACAGGGGTACTCGTCGTCCGTCCCTTTTCGCCTTTTCCTCCCCTTGCCTTTTTTCGCGTCTCCTGTCTGTTCCTCGAGGAAGTCACTCGTCCAAACAAATCGGACTAATTAGCCGCTCTTTCCAGAATGTTGCCCAGGTTCACGGTGAGGAAAATATTGGCAGGCCGATCAAAAGTGGGCTAATATTGCTATTTGCCCGATTTAGAAACCAGCGAGAATGCGGGCTAATTTTGGCCGTCACAGATGCTTCGCGCCCATGCATCCCGACTCGCATTTCTTCACACTTGTTCACACTGCTTCACACGCTTCACTCGCTCCGCAAGATGCTTCCCCCATCTGCAGCTGCTTCTATTTTTATTTAGCCCGCTTTGAAGAATTAGCCCGAATTTTATCTGAGCTAATTATGCTCCTTGGCCATCGCAATGTGGGCTAATTATGGAATATCGACCTCGCAGAGGTTCCTCGAGTCTTAACAATATCTGGCGATCCTCGGAGGTGTCTCTCGCGCGATTCCCTTCACCTCTCCCGAGCCCCTGTCCCTTTCTCCTCTCTCTCTCGTCCTTGCCCCGCCGCGAGATGATCGACCACGGACTCAGCGAAGCTCCGCTCTTGGCCCACCGTGCTCCCTCGTCTGATATTGCCTGGCCGGGTAAGGGCGACAATGAAAATCTCTTGTTGATGACGGATACGGAGTACTGGCAGTCGATGTTGCCTTCTTACTCAGTCCATAGTCCCCGGGGGAGATGGAAAGGCCATTTCCCTTGTTTGGTCAAGCACCTTGCTGGTGGACTAACAGCACTGGCCGCTGCTCATGATCTGCGTGACAGTGCCCCCAACCCCCCGTTGGAGATCGACCTGCGCTACTCAGACTGCGCTCTATCTAGGTGCACTACTCGTTACACTGCATCGCACCATATTGACTTGCTTTCCCGGCGAGAAAGCATTTAGTGCCCGCCGCGGAGTGCACACTATAATCTGTACGTTGAACGGCATTGCTATAACGCATCTCAGATTTCCGCCGCGGTAGGCGAAAGAAGAATAAGATTACAACCGACAGTTTCTTCGCTTCTTATTTCATTTTTCTTCTCTTATCCACTGTTCTCTAGCCGTCTTTTGAGTTTCTGCCACCCCAACGTCTAGCACAACACCAACTTTCTTTTTCCCCTCAATCTTCTTTATCAAGCTATCCGCTATCAATTAGGCCGCGCTGCAGAACCTGGACGCACCTGTGCGGCGCTGCTCTGGACCACAGCCGTTTTAATTAAGTGGGCAGCATCGGTCTAGCTCTCACGCACGCTCTACCGTTTTGCCGTGCATTTGTTTTCCCGGCCACGTGCATATTCCATTTTCCCCATCATTTTGTCCCTTAACTTTCTTCCTTCTTTTTCGCCCCTTTGTTAGAGTCGGTTCGGTTAATTAACGTTCGGGACCGAGCCGAGAGAGGGATGAGATATACAGTTGGTGTGGGCGAGAGTAGTGCAGTCTTCGGGATGGAATATGACCTCTCGCCCCGTTTACAATGGAGTTTCTTTTTGGCAAAAGCAGAACTAGCATGTCTGAGGGAAACATTGAAAAAAAAGTTCACAGAGTGATAATACTCCGTAGGGTGAGTTGTTTTTCGCAATTTTTTCACCTCGCTCCCTTGTCTGGCTTGTGGCCCTTGCGAGCGATCGACCACTTCGAGTGCCGGTGTGGTTGGGAGGTCAGCCGTTTAATTTCCACGATTTTTTTTTCCTGCTAGCCCATGTTTTTTTTCTTTCTCATCACATCACCTACCCCTGTCAATCCGTCCTTTTCGTTCGTCTTACGACGGGCTATTACTGCTTTTGTTCTACTGCAAAAGCAGCGCTGATCTTATCTCCCCCCCTCCCCTTCGTATTTCAGCGGATAACAAGGATTGAAAAACAAAAAAAAAATGTGTGTCAAAAGAACGGAAATTGTGATTTTGTGAACAGCCCAGACCGTCAGGGATTATTCTTTTCACTAACGCAGTGTGATGTGCTTCGTAGTGTGATGTAAAATCCCGTAGTGCCAAATTTTGCACAACCGTTGAAACAAAGATGAAAAAATCGTTCATGGGGGTGGGCTGAAAGAGGGGGATGCCCTGTCAAAGAGGGAAATGCAAGAAAACTAAACCTAACTGAGCAGCATTGCGCGCCTCATCGAAAAGCACAAAACGTATTATTCGTCTTATGAAAAGGGCAGAGCCAACCCTCGTGAAGAGAACAATTGAGGGCAAGAAAGAAGGCTAGGACGAATACTTCGAGGTTTAGCGAGAAGAAAAAGGCACAGGGCTACGGAGTAGAAAAGAAGCATGTCGTACGACACGACGCAAAATAAAAGCTGAGCTTAAAAGAAGAAGAGTTCGCTGCAAGTGCTGAACACTAGCCTACGGAGTCCGGAGCATGGCGTTGCACTGCGGAGGCACGCTACGCTCATCTGTCAACCCTAGCGTCATGCAGCTCACCGATGATGAATGAGAGACCAGAGGAACGTGGTCTGTGAAGAGAGGAGAAGGGGAGGGGCAGAAGGGGGGAGGGGGGGAGATTGTCTCCGGTGAATACGGAAGGAAAATGCGCGACAGGCGACAGAGACGATTGACAATCACACTTCTCACCTAGAACATCACTAACAGCAGCAGCTAACACCAGTCAACTGAGACCGATGGGCGACGTTGCAGCCCTTGTTCGAGCTGTGTATAAGATAAGATACGCAACGGAGAAGCACGGCGAGATATTCTGCAGAATGGGGGAGTGGGCAGCCCAGCAACGCTAAAAGCTTAGTTGAAAATCAGAAAAGGTAGCTGGGCAACAGGGATAACCTTGATATGGTATGGGGCCGAGAAGGCCGGACTTCAAGCCAAGGGTGGCATTAGCCATTTAGTCATGGATTAGAAGAGAGATTGTTGCCCTTGCCGTACGATGTACGGAGTACAGTTCTTGTCCCCGTACAGTATTCCTCCGGACGCCGCATGACAATGTCCGCCGTAGTGGCATTTTGATATGTGACGAGATTTCTGTCTGCTGCCGTTGTCACCCATCGTCGCATCCGCGAGGCCCAAAAGAGCAAGAGGAGACGAGGACGCCGGCGAGATTGACCTTCACCTGTGCATTTTCAATGGGGAAGCCGGCCGAGAAAGACGAAAAAGGAGAGCTCGGACCGTTTGGAATCGTGACCGCCAAGTCTGCTCGTCAGATGCAACAATGGCGTTCTCTGTGCGCATTGAATGGCACGAGGTACAGTAATTTGGGGAATCAGAGGAATCAGACAGAGAAAAACGTGACTGCAAGAAGGAAAAAATGAAAAGAAAAAAAATGAAAGCAAGAAAGAACCAGTAATACGCCCCCAAGATACATAATTGCTTCGGCTTTGCACTTTTGGATTGGCAGAGTCTGACAAACCTGAGCGGCCTTCCCCATGCCTGCCCACCTGCTATCTGACACGGTGACCAGCATTTGGGGGCCAAAAACCACTCACAAAACCAAGATACGACGTACAGGGAGTTCATGCAAGACGGGAGGCGGGGAAGCAAGGAGCGACATTAGCTCTCTGCCTTGGCTCTCCATTTTGTCTACTTCTGGTTCGCAAACCCTTGTCGTTTGTTTTTTTCTTCCCAAGGTTGACGGAGGATTACTCCGTATCCGTATTGCTCGCAGAGAGGATATGATGCAGCCGAGCGGCATAGAAATATTGGCAGGCGATCAAAGACTACGACAAAAGGGGACATTTTTGTCGTAAGGTTGGTGAAAGAAAAAGGAAGTTTATTGGGATGGGGGGGATTACAACGAATACTACGGAGTAGCTGCAGCTGCAACGGTGAGAAAATGCTGAATAGATTGCGAGGGCAAGATATGCGGTTTCTTTTTGTCTTTCCATTCTGTCCTGAGAACCAACTTTTCAAGTGTAGCCAACTCGACTTTGACTTCGAATATGCAGTGAAAGAAATGTGAAAGTCCCTACACCTCGAAAAGGAGAACCAATCGCCTGCCTCTCTTGACGTTGCATTCTTCACGTGGAAACTGCATGGCATCGAAATGCCAATTGGAAATCCCGATTTCAAGCCTTTAAACACTTGCCGTGTCCCTTCTGTGCCGCGCCTCTCTCCCCCTTTCTCTCGCTCTCTGCGGAGTAATGCACTTCGCTGCTGCGCACACCCACCCACAACCCCCTATTTCTCATCACATGCATCAACAATTAAGCCAACCCAGAGCCAAAGAAGTCTCATCACAGCTGCGACAGGTCTCAGAGGGAAATGGAGAAAACAGGACGCCCAAGAAAAAAGAAGGCCGCATAGGCTCTTCATCATGTGAACTAGGGCATTGTAATGTGTATCGCAGAGTTCATTGGGTGCGTGAAGCTGCGTGAATATAGTCACAAGTAGAATATACAAAGAGAACAATAGAGAAATGTGAGATCTGATGGACTGGACAAGAGCACGTTGTCTGCCATGGAGAAACAATTCGACACCGCCTTCCCCGGTTCGCATTTTCCAAGAAAATCCAAGACATTGCAAAACGACGAAGGGAACAGCGAGACAATTTCATTGTCCGGTGTCGGACGGGAAAAGGCGACTGAGAAGAGATGAACAATTGAAAACGAAGGAGAAGGGCGCGACCAATGGTATGACATGCTGTGCTCGTATTCCATCAATTGCATCTCGAAACTGCAACTCGCCGGAAACGGCAATAATCAACCTCAACACCCGCACAAAAAGAGAAGAACGCACAACATGTGCAATTGCTTTCAATATATCGGGCGTAAAGTTCATACAAAAAGGCAATTACGGAGTACTCGAAAACAAATTCCTTTTCTATTTGGTGCTGCTCTATAGTGGTTGGCAGAAAGCCGAGACAAGCCATGAGGCAGAAACGCAATATGTCGAGAAACGTAAGATAACATATAAAAAATAACAATTTTGTTCAATTTTTTTTAAAAAAAAAAACCACGCCCGCAAAAAGGTCGCAATGCCAGGGATAGTGAGACCTGTTAAAAAAGGAAATATTCGAATTTAAAGTGTGTAAAAATTGGTCACGATAAGAAAAGCAAAAAAAAAAAAACCACCGTAAAATTTGTATGAAACGACGGACCCTACAGCTACTGTGTCGGTGAAGCTTTTGAATCACCAAGAAGCCATGTGGTTGGCCAGCTTCCCTTTTTTCTCCTTTTCCTTCTTCTTTTCCTTCCAAGCCTTCTTCTACATCCCCCCCTTGCATTTTCTTTTCTTTTTCGTCTGAGACACAAAGAGAACTCCGAGACAAACCGCCTCGTTTTTACAGAAGAGAAGCACAAAAATGACTCAGAATTGCCCGGGGAGAAAAGCAAGAAAACAAGGGACTAGTTCTGTCCACGAGGGGAGGACATGATACCCCGTCTTTTGTTTTCTGTGTCTCTCGTCCCCTCATTTTTTTGTAATACAGAGCACGAGTCCGTACCTGCGTGTTGTACGTGCACGCAGCCCCTGCGGTGTGTGAGCGTTGAACTAAAAAGGCAGTCGAGGCACACACGGGGGAGGGGGGAACACATGGTGGAACCGTAGCACAGAGATGCATCCAAGACAGTTTCTGTGCTTCTGTTCCACCATCCTTCTGTTCTCTCCCCCCTTTTGTTCTCTCGTGCACCCCCAACCTCGAAGCACAAAAGCGGCTTGACGCGGCGAAACGTCGCCCAGCAAGAAAAAATGGGCATGGCGTACCGTTGTGCAGTCTTGCCGTCGTGCTGTCGTGCAGCTGTTGCATTATCCGGCCGCCGGAGCTGCGGCCTCACCTTGGACCGCCGCCCGGGACGGTGCATTGGAACGAACGGTGTACTGCAGGAAAGACATACGACGTATGAAGAAAATCAGAAAAAATAAGGGCTGTGCGTCATTTCTCCATGCAGAGAGACGAGAACAGACAGGGACAAGGGACAGGCTGCGGTGTGATGACATTGCTTCCTATTGTCCCGCAGCTCCTAACCTCTTCTTGTGCCGCAGAGTGTCCACTATTGTGCTGCCACTGCGTCGTTCCGTAAACGGGGCTTTGGTTATGGGTCGAACTCGATGCAGCTTCTGCTTCGATTCCCCTTTCTGTCTTTTCGTCCCCTCTCACATAGAAAAAAGGCAGGAAAAATCCCAGAGAGGCAGAAATGTGACCACAAGCCTTGGCTCTGCTCGTTAGCCTGCGAGCAAAAAGCCTCACCTCGTCAAGTGCCTTTTCCTTGCTTCCGTGAACCCTGACAGAGATAAGCGGTAATAGCCAATCCATCAAGCTGATGTTCAAGTCACGAGAGCCGAGGTGGATCGAACATGGCGAGAAACCAGGACGGCATGCGCAAGCTCGGTGGTATTACTCACGCTAAAAAGCCAATAGGCACGTTGAAGGACAGCCAGGTTCTGTTAAATTCACTCCCCGTGATCCGGGGAGGCGGTGAACTCCGGCCTGCCTCTCGCTTCTCAGAGGCCTCTTTCTTTCCGTTTCCTTCCCTTCCCTGCCTATGGTTCTCTCTCTCTCGGCGAGGTGGAGGCGAAAAGCGGTCTCGTTCTTGTTGACCAGGTGCACCATCGACGGAGCAACCAAATACAACAGGAGCTCCTTGGAGATTGGTCCTCGGGAAGAAAACGAGGAGGCGAGTTGCTCCGTCCTCCGCCTGTCCCTCTCTGGAACTGGGCTGTTCAGGTCATGTGCCTCCACAAAAAGGAGAGCACTTCGCTGCTGCTCTGGGCCTCTGGTCAGGCCTGGTCATGCTGAAATTGCTGGATTGGGCTGCCGACCCCTGCTGCCGGACGCGATTGGGCAGCACTTACACAGGGATTGTACCTGTTGGGGTGTGGGGGGCCCTACGGACGCTTGTTTTTAGTGCTGGCCGCTAGGAAGAGCGGGAGACAGTTGAGAGAGGAGACAGAAGACTCGAGAGAGAAACGAGACGGACGACGACGCTAGAGGAGGCTAGAGAAGCTGGCAGCTGCTGTTGGTCGAAACGGCCTTCTCATCCGCGAGTAGCAGGCCGCGGTGTAAGTCAACTGCCCCGGAACGGAGTAGCTTCGTCTGTTTGATTTCTATCTTTGGCCGCGTGAAGCCGAGCGAAAAAGAAGAAAGACTTTGAGACGAATAAAATAAAAATAAGATAAAAAATTGGGGGAGAGGCACAATGGCCGGCTCGTACCATCCACGGGCACTAAAGCGACGCTTCGTTTCTCGTGAAGTTGGCGGCGGTCGTGCTGCTGCTTCCCGTTCGCCAGTGTGGCAGACAAGCGAGAATGGCCGGGCTGTCTCACCAGTCGACTCGTTCCTCGAAGCTATGGCACGGACCGTATACGGAGTAACCTTAGGCTTTATTGCCACCGCTCTTGTGTGTGTCCGGAGCGCTTGAAAGGTGCTCTCTTCGTGTTCTCCCTCCCGCGATCGGCAGTCCTCGGAGAAGGGCTGCTGTATTCTTCCCTTGCACATGCGACGTAATTTAAATTCAACACAAGCCGATTACCGTCCAGACGCAGGGGTATCCTCTGTCTGCTGCCTGGTGGTGTGGCCGCAATATCGATTTCTCTCCGATCGAGGCCGTGAGCCGTGGAACAGACGAAACAGACGAAACAGACGAGGGAGAAGCTGTCGATCGTTTCGCTGATCTCCGCCGACGTACGTACTCCGTAGGACACAGAGCAGAACGAGAAAGGGGGAAAATGCCTTTGCCGTTTGATCTCGTCTGGACTCGCCCGGATGCGTCTCCGCCTTGTTTTCGCGTGTCTTCACAGCAGCTCTGTCGAGCAACACGGGGCGTCCTCTGCCCACATGCTGCAGCCGGGCACACTACTGCGCGTGACCTGCACCTTGACAAGTCCGTTAGTCTATGCAGCGGAGTGCGGCAGTACCCTGCGTGAAAAAAAATAGACTTGCACGCAACTCCGCAGCTGCAGAGTCGCAGTGTCGCTGACCGCAATCCTCCCGTTTTCTCGCTGCCCTTTCGGCCCCCTCTCTCCTCTCTCCCTCTATCTCTCTCGCTCTCTCTATTTCTGGACCCCCGCGCCTTTCCTATACTGGCCTTGATACCACTCTCCAGTGCCCGCAGGCCTGACCTTTCTTTGCCTTCGCCGTGCTGATGACGCTGCACATCAGCTGCACCTCTTGTTCATGCGCTGCTGCGCGGCCCAACCTGCGGCCGTCCCGTTGGCCGACTGCGACAGAAAAAGCCAAAAAAAAGAGGAGCTTCTGTCGAATTCGAGGCCTCCACGCTGTTGGGGAGAGCCCACCGCCGTGGCGAAGAGGCAAGAAGCGGTCGCGGCCACAATATCGTAACACATGCACGAAGCATTTCGCAGCAGACTCGTAAGACAATGCTGGCCGCCGCGGGAGGGACCAGATGGGCAGGAACGGGATACACGCAAAGAGGAAACCGTTGGGGAGAGGAGAAGGCTGCAGCCAATCAAAATTCAGGGCTGCGGGCGCTTAGCTGCAATAATCTGTCTGTTTTTTTACCCCTTCCCTCTCTTCAGTCCTCGAGGAAGGCACGAGGCGGACGGGGAAAGGTGGTGGCCTACAAAAATAAGACACAGGCAATACCACGTCTCGCACATATTTTTGTCCTCCGCTGCCCAATGGCGTGCTAGCGCCCTCTGGCCAGCCAGTGGCACAGCACCATTTTTGGCCAATCGGCGTGCCGACCACCCCTTCCCGTTCTGCAGCGCAGGCCGTGCTTTCCTTTTGCAGCGAGCTCCCACCAATCGCAGCGTCTGCCCAAAGGCGCCAATGCAGCTCTGTCGCTCTTTCCTCTCTCTGTGTCTGCGGTGTCTGCTCTCTGCTCTGTGTGCTGCATCTCCCCCGTCTTTTTGTAAGATGTCTTTTTTTAACATCACCTCTCGTCTGTCTTTGTGATCTGCTGCACACTGCTACCCTCCCTTCCGTCGACACCCCGGTCGCCCACACACCCTCGCTCGCACACACCCCCTGGTCATCGCAGCCCGCGCTCTCGTTCGCGCCCGCTGCCCGTCTCTTACCGCTCTGGATTGCCGCCCGCGAGCTGGCGGCCAGCGCTTCGCTGCAGCGGTTGCTATTCTTGAACATGCCTCGCGGGCGTGGCATGGCTAGGGCAGCCAGGACGGCCAGAATGGCCAGAGGTGCGCCAGAACGGCCGAGCATAGCGCCCGCGTGCGTCTGGATGGGATGATCATCAGGCCCTGGGGGCGACGAGCAGCGAGCGAGAGAAGAGCCCGTCTTTGTACTCGCCTGCAACCGCACGCCGTGGCTCCCACGACCAGGACACAGCTTCTCGCACACCCTCCCCCGGCTCCTCTCGTCGCCCTCGCAGGCCAGAAAACGAACGACCCTGGACGCTGCGGCCACTGGCAAACGCAATCACAGTGACGGTCGGCCTGCATATGTCAGTGCTGTGATTCCCCACGGCAGAGCTTTCATCACAGTCCATCGCCCTCATTATCAGTCGCTGCGACTCTGTTCACCACGATCCCTCCGCTGGCCGCAGGTCCTCTCTCCATCTGCCCCTTCGCCTGTGCCTGGCTTGGTCTTCTCACCCAGCCCCCCAGACGCAGCATCCATACATAACCCTCTGTAGCCGCCCGCCCTGGCCTCAGGATGGTCTGCTCTTTTTCTCTGTTTTGTGATTTTTGTGATTCCGTGTGTTGCTTCTGAGAAAATTTTTCCTTTTCGTTCGGTTTCTGTTTCCATCCATTCCATTCCTTTTTGGTTTGCCGCTCATCGTTTGTTCCTGGCGTCAACTATCTGTCTCCTGTCCCAGTTTCCTACTCTTCCTATATCAAGACTGTCGCTCTCTGTCTAGCCTCGTTGACCGAGCAAGATACAAGAGTGACCCGCCGGCAACGGTAACATAAAACACCAAAATTTGCACCCCAGCCGAGAGAGTACAGATATACGCGACTTCGACTGATATTCGGCCCTCGTTTCGAAACATCCGATCTTGAAATCGAAACGAAACAAACCGCCTACCGCCTACCCAACACATAAAACAAACAAACAAAAAAACAACAACAGGGCTGGAGCACAGCTTCTGTATCTCCGCAATGGTAAGGCATCCATACTGCCAGCCTCGCATCTGACTTGCATTGCATTCTCTGTGTACTGACGGGGCGAATGCGCAGACGACGCAAATGCTTGCTGCCTCGCGCAGGCCAGCACAGGAGATGCAGCAGAAGAACTCGCTCCTGCTACACGACTCGTTCTTCAGCCTCAAGGGCGTGCAAGATCGGCCCGTGTCTGTCGCGACGGAGTTTATGGAGTCGGATTTTGAAGATGATGAGATCCTCAGTGACTTCGAAGACGGAGAGAACTCGCCACGCGCGAGTCTAAACTCGGTAAGCCGGCCCATGGTCATGCTTCTTGTCTATGCGCTCTTGTGCTGACACCTCCTTTCAGTCCGGCCAACCTAGCTTCACTACCATATCATCTTACGATGAGGTCCCGACACCAAGGTCAAGTAGGATGCCGGTGGACCTGCAGCTGCCAATAGACCTGGCAAAGTCGGTCGAGGGCCCGCGCGGACCGCACCTATTCCGCAGCTCGACACTGTCGGCCGAGTTCCAGAGCGCCCTCTCTCTGTCGCCCCTGACCCCGAAAGTGCCGACGAGCAGTGCAGCATTTCACCAGCATCCGCCTCTCCCGCTGGGCATCACTCCGCTGCCGACGAGGAAACCCCAGAGCGGACCGTTCCGTTTCACACACGAGGAGCTGGACACTTGCTCGCTCGCCTCGTGGCCGCCCGAGAACGTCGCACAATGGATGCTCAATGCTGGCATTGAGCTCCAGGTGTGCGAACGTTTTGTCGAGAACGACATCACCGGCAGCATCCTCATCACCCTCAAGTTTGAAGACCTGAAGGAGCTCGGCATCCCGTCCTTTGGCGTCCGGACAAATGTGTGGACCCAGATCAACGCCATGAAGAACGTCAAGTCCATGGAGCCTCGCCCCGACACCCCCATCGAGGACGAGCCCGACCGGGAGGTGCGCCGTGAGCTGCGCAGGCAAGACAGCAGCAGCAAGTCGCTGCGCCGCCGCGCGAGCAGCCGCCGCAAGAAGCCTCGGGCTGACGACGTCATCAGTCCCATGGAGTCCGTCTCCATCGTCGGCATCGAGCAGATGATGCCCAAGCCGCACCAGTGCTCAAAGGGCGAGAACTGCTCGAAGTGGAGACGCAACCAGCGCATGATCGAGGCTTTCAAGAAAGACCACCCCTTCGTCGACATGGACAAGGGTGGCGTGATCATGATTGCAGGCGACCCGGGTAACCCGGAAACGGCGCGGGCCATTGTCCCCGCCTCGGACGAGGTGTTCCGGCCCGTCTCCGATGCGATCCCGTCCGTTGTCGCCTCGTCCGATGTCATGGGCCCGGGCACCCCGCCTCCTGCTACGCTGGCTCTCGAAGAGGAAAGCCTTCGCGCGATCCAGTCTCGGGATCCTCAGGACAACGTGCGCCAGTTCCTGAGCTTCCAGCACCAGCATATCGTTACCTCTAGCGAAGTGCCACCGACGCCGCCCTTTGAGCTTTTCCCTGGTCGCCAGCAGCCTCATGAGGGTCTCCGAGGACTGCCCAAACTCTCGATCCCCACGCAGGCTCGGCACTCTCACGCGGTAGGCACCTCGACGGGCGCCAACCAGCAGCCCATGTCGGCCCATCCCGTCTCTGCCCACCCGTCGCTCGGGTCCGCACAGCCGTACCCCTTGTCCTCAAAGACAGTATCGGCTGCGCCGACCTCCAGCACCTCATACACCTACACGGCTATCGAGGAGTCGCCAGGCCGCACACCCACAGCTCCTTACCGCTTTGGTACTCCGTTCACTGATGTTGACGTGCCTGTGACGGCTGTTCCTACCGGCCCTGTGGCCCGCGAGGTCTCGCAGTCTGTCCCACCTGACATGAACTACCGGGCACCGCCCGCCCGCACCATGTCGCGCGCCTCGGCTCGCCGTCCATCGTTCCCGGTCCTGCCATCTCTTGATGAGAACCGGGCTACGGCTGCCTCGCGTGTTCTTCCTGTCGGCCACCAGCGCGCCGCGTCGGCCATGGGCCATAGAACCAACTACACCAGCGTCAGCCCCGTTGGAAGCGCCACTGGCCCTGCGGTTGCCGCCCGTCCCCTGCAGCCACCTCCTCGTGTCAAGTACCCGTGGTCGCCTGACCGGGCCACATTCGAGAAGGCTATTGCACCCCTGTCCCTGATCACAAATACCGCAAACTCCTCTTCTTCCTCGTCTCTTGCCTCCGCTAGCACCGGCACCCCGGGCTCAGCCTCCACTGGCCTGACGTCGGCGGTTGGCAGCGTCCGGGACGCCGAGAGTATCAGCTACCAGGGCCAGGTGAAGAAGCGCAAGACCAAGATGCTGCGCCACGAGTGGAACGACCGCTACGTGACGCTCAAGGGCACGCGCATGGCCGTGCACAAGGACGTCGGCACCATCGACCGCACTCTGGAGTATGTCGACATTGACGACTACGCCATTGCCTGCTCGTCGATGGTGGCCTCCACGAGCAAGCTCAATGCTGCCTTCAAGGCCATGAACATCCGCCGCGGCAGCGCTGACAGCGTCAGCAACAGCAAGGACGACGTGGCCGCTTTCGCGTTCCAGCTCATCCCACAGGACGCCAAGGGCGGCATGCGCCTGAAGAAGCGCGAGAGCGCCATGCCCACGGGCAGCATCGCGTCGGGATCTTCGTCCACCGTCGCGTCCAGCTCTGTGGCGAGCTCGATGCAGTCGCGCCAGGCCCCCGCGGCGCCGTCGGACGCCGTCAACGGCACGGGCAAGACGCACCACTTTGCCGTCAAGAGCCGCGACGACCGCATCGAGTGGATGCGCGAGCTGATGCTGGCCAAGGCCATGCGCCAGAAGGGCGAGGGGTTCGAAGTGAGCGTGAACGGAAACATGATCTGAGCAAGAAAAGAAAAGAAAAAAAAATGAAAACTGAGGTACAGGTTTTTCGTTTTTTATGTTTACGGCCGAGATCGCGTCATGTCTGCACGTGTGTATTTTTCTTTATTTATTATTTTACTTTGTCAGCTTGCTACCCTGCTTACCACCACGGTCGCTTTCTTCTCCTTTTTTCTCTTTTTTTTCGTTTCTCTGCCACTTGCATATCATAGCTTTGGATGGAACTTGGGATACCTCGGGACTTTCATTATGGATTTTTGGGACCTCTTTACACTAGCTTATATTATACCACCACGCTCCTTTCACTGGGACGGCATTTTGAATAATAATTTTTTATATAAAAAACTATGCTACCAGTCTGCAAGAGTGACAGGTGTTTTTCGTTTTCTTCATACAATTCAGCAGCCTCGATAAAAGTTATATCACATGACATGGGACAAGAGGAAACCTTGTTTCTGCAAAAATGTACACAATGTATTTTTGTCTATCGTACAAACTACAGAAACTGGAAATAACATGTCTCCCGATTGTATAGTTCTTGCCAAATGTTTGTGAGAGTGTGCAGACCCTCTCATCGTCCCTCTTTACGTCTTCAGCTTCGGCCGGTTCAGGTTCGCCAGGCCCTCCACGGCGTCCCAGTCCACGGCGTTCCACCACGCGTCCACAAACGCCGACTTGCCGCCGTAGCCGTCCGCGCCCAGCCCGTAGTCGCGCAGCCACACGTGCTCCCACGTGCTGAGGCACAGCAGCGGGATCACGTCGATGCCGCCCGGCGGGCGGCGGTCGGCGGTCGGCGCCGCCGCCGCCGCCGAGGCCCCCGTCGCGGGAATAATAG